>VWYP01015594.1:545215-555645 GCA_013400435.1 Pycnonotus jocosus
CCCCCCCCCCCCCCCATTTTTAGGTTTATCTATTTTCAGATACACATAGGACGTACTAAAAACAGGAATTTTGAAAATTTAATTAAAAAAACATTATGCTAGTTTCCTTTATTTTCCTTTCTTTTAAAGAGAAAATAGCTGAAGCAAGTATTATCCTGAGTACCACATCCTTAGAGATCTTGGAACTAGCAGATCTCAGGATCGCACCTCATTTTAATACAGGAAATTTTTTTTTTCTTTTTCAGCTTTCTTGTGTTCTCCTTTTCAAGCAAACTACATATTGGCTAGAGCAAACTTAAAATAAGAGCAAGCTTTTAATGATGTATTAATTCCCCAAATGCTTATTCGTAGTTTCAGACATTTCGCAGCAGCTTCCCACAGACCAGCAATTTCACTATTTTAGAATCTGTCAGCAATTACTCATTCTGTGAAAGTAATTTTAATTTAGCTGATGTTAACTAACTGCAACTGATTAGAGTATACATAGGAAGTATTATAAACCACCATAATTTAAATGAAGATTTTATTTCTATATATGCATCTATGTAATTGAAATCAAATATACAAATCTCAAAAGATAAAACAAAGTTAATTCATGCACAGTAATATTTTCTCTTTTCTAAGAGGTGCAAAATGACTAGAGCAAATCTGCTGCAGGAACCTCATATTAAATTATGATGGCTCAGAAGTGCACACTGGAACAGATTTGGACTAAAGGACATTTATTTCACCTACTATTTTTTTTTATTTTTAAGAACTTCTCTACATGGAAAAAAAATCCTGCAGACAGTTTTTTCACATTGCAATGCCTCACTGAAGTTCATATTAGTCCAGTGCTGGTCTTTAAATTCCCACCTTACCTATTCTATGCTAGCTTTCCTGTGAGCACCACAGGTAGTCTGTCCTTGAGAGAGAAACTGGCCTTGTTTTCCAGGGCTGGCATGAGGGGAGTGGGAGGAATGGGTCTGTGCCCCACGGACTGAATGAGCCCAGAGGATGCTCCACACCTCATGATGCTCTGCCTAACAGAAGTTTTCCATAGGCACATTTAACTTCAACATCCCTGCAGGAGGCTTTCAGGATGCTGGAATTGCCAGGGACAACCTTGATCTATATTTTAAAAGAAAATAATGTGTACACACCAATGGCTGTATCTGCCTTAGAGGTCAGTTCAGCCCTGTCCTTCATCCAGCTGTGAGGGATAGCTGCTGGGCTCTGTGCAGCCAGCATATCTTCAGCATTGGAAAGACCTCGATGGGAGTTTCTAGGTGGGAGACCCACTATCAAACACTGCTGCTCTTGTAGCCTCCTTGCTGACTGAAGCCCTTCTTCCTTCACCCTTTGATTAAACTGGATTCAACAATATGGGATGGTCTACTGCCCTGGGCTGAGAACAGGGCTGTGAGCAGGGTTTCCTACTGCTTCACATGTGGTATCTGGTCAGGACACTTAACCTTTTCTATTCACATGTGGAAAAGTAGTTATTCCAAACCTGGATTTTGGCATAAGAGGAAATAAATATAAGGAATAATTGCAAAGAAAATATTTTGTTACTTTAAAATAAAACCTCTTAGCATCTAAAGAGTCTAAATTACTCATTGATCTCCTTTAGTTTTTATAAAGCATTCAGATTTTCAAATTTAATCTCTGTTTACAATGGCAGTGCTTGAACTCCTGAAAACTCTGCCCTTGGGTGAGACTGCGATGCTGTGTACATCCCTTCAAAAGCGGCTGCGTTTAAGGAGCACGTGTGAGGTGAGAGCTGTGACAGAGAACCCCACCAAGGATGTGACAGCCAGAACATGAATCCAGCCCAACCCGTGATTAACCAAGAATGACTGTAACCCTGCAGTGCACGGGACGGCGAGGGGAAAGGCAGGCCCGGAGCGTTTCTCCGTGCGGAGCGCCCTGCCCGGGCCAGGCGGCACGGCGGGCGGCTGGCAGCGGCGGCAGCGCGGCACAGAGAAGGCTTTGTGCCCTCGTCCCGAGCAGCCCACCGAGAGCTCGGCCACAGCCACACGGCTGCCTGCAGGGCTCTGAGCAAACATCTGAGGGGAAAGCGCAAGCGCCTGCCTGGGACAAATCACCTCACACTTGTGCGGGGAGGTGTGTGGGGATGGAGACGCGCTCCAAGGACGGCGAGGCAGGCACAAGCCTCTGCCTGGGGCCCCCAGCCCGTGCCCCAGCGGGGCTGCGGGTGGTGTCAATGGGAAGGCATACAGCTCGCTTACACACCTCCCCAGAAAATCCATCTTCACATGTTACCGTAGGTATAGCTTTAATTCAGGATGGATTGAAGAGAATTTGGAGTCAGAATCACTTTTCTTAATTTAGCTCTCTTCCTGTGCATGCACTGCAGAGATGCAGGTGTAAGCATGGTAGTCAGGGGTGCAGTAATTTCTGGTTTTATGAGCAGGCAATTAGACCTTTGTATCAGAGTCAGGCATTATATGAAATCATTAAGGCTGCAAGAAGAAAAAATAATGCTTGGGTATGGGTATCACTGCCTGAATCCTTACAGTGACCAGAAACAGGGAGTGTTTCTGGGCAAGGGGACCCTTCTATTTATTTATTATCTAAATAAATAATAAAGGATGATGATTATTAAGAGTAATTCAGTTGTTCATCCCAGCAAATGAAATCATGTGTAGCCTTAAGACTAACCAGCTTGCTTTGGTAATTCTGAACTAGCTCATTGAGTACAAGCTTTCACTGCTCAAAAAATATTCTCTCCCTTATTAATTATCACTGAACTATCTTGCATATTTACCAATACACATGATCAAAGAAAAAGTAGTCATTTCATGTTATGTTTGAGCACTGGTGTTTTACAATAAGCTCTGTACTAAGCAAACAAAGTACCAGGTCTTCAACACTTTAAATTGAACCACTGCTTAGAGAAATTTGTCTGCTTTTCCTTTGGTTTGAAGATATTAACAAGAGTGATCTGTTATTTACCTTCCAAAAGCCATATTCTTCAAATTCTTTTGACCCATAGTGTAAAATGCATATTTCCCTGTGACACCCAGAAAGCTGCAGTTACTTGTTTCTTACCTGTCCTGGTTGTTCACAGGCTGTCTGGTATCTTGCTTGTTGGCATAATTCTTTTACTCTCTCATACTTTGGTAGTTGATTAGACTGCTGAGTGTTTTTGTTGGGTTCCTCCTTCTTGCGTAGAAATTTGCTTATTAAAAAAATAAAGTGAAATGTTTTAGATACATTGTTCTAAGCCCTAAAGATGAATGTAACTCAAACAACAAAGCAACTTGAAGGTTTAATGTCTTCTCAGAGAAAAGAAAAAAATCCCACATTTCTGTTACCGATTTGCATTGTAGGTCACATACTGAAAAAAAGGCTCAGATAGCTGGCTGAAAACAGCCAGAAGATAAATAAGTGCTGCTAAAATATGTCTAACTGGTACAGTTCAGCACCATTCATACATAAATGTAGGCTCTTTCACAAAGCAAAACTCTTTGAAGCAATACTTTCTTGGCCGGAAAACACAGCTGAAGACACAACAGGACTTTCATTCTCAGCACAAGCTTGGCTGTATCTTACATATTACGATGTGTCTTTTATGCACTGCTTTGCAATACATCAGACAAGGTTTTCATAATCTGTAAAGTCATAAAGTGCCAAAAGGAAATTGCTGTGAAATTTTTACCCAGAGAAAATTTTCATGGCAACAACTGGCAAGGTAAAAGGGTATAAGGAGTTATCAGCAAAGAGAGGAGTAGTTATAGTCATGAATCTCAACATCACATAAGTCTTAGCTGGAAGAAAAACGAAGAATGCTTCTAATATGTGATGAAAAATACAAAATGATTAGAGGATTCTACATAGCTGGGTTTCAAACAGAGATTTGGGAAGCAAATTATTCAGATAATGACAAAACAGGGCAAAAGCACAATGTTAGGGAAAGAGGCTAGGAGAATCACCAGAAAAGCATTTTTAATTTCTTCAGAGCAATTTTAAATTTCTTCAGAGAAAGGGACATGGGAGCACAGTAGATTGCAAAGGCAGTGGTGGGAAACTAGGAAAAAAGTCATGCCTGTCAGTTTGCATGCAAAATTTACTGTTTCTTGACCATAAAAAGGAAGAGGAGGAAGCAGAAAGGAAAGCATATACAAGGGAGTGTTCCCAGCAGGCATGCTCTCCCAAAACTCTCTCACCCCTAATAATTACCCTCTTTCCACTAGAAATGTGTCACGCCAAATTTTGGTCTTCCTGTTTGTTCGAAACCTGAAAGTAAAATAACAACATTTACTGCTGGCACTGAAGTATACCACTGTAAGTGTTAACAAATTATTTTGGAAAAAAAACCCCTCTCCACTTACATATACATGCAATTTTATAGATCTACTAAAGAGACTCTTGAAATGGGAAAGCTGTGGTCGTTGCTATGACACAGCTCATTTTCACAGAGTCTGTTTTTCCACTCAGTTGTTGATTTACTAAGGTGTTTGCTTCTGAACTGGCTAAAAGGGGATCTTGGGACCCACCTGTTTCCTGGTCTCTCCAAGTCCAGAAGCTTTAGGACAGATTTGCCATCCATATCTGGAGGTGTGTCAAGGCCTGCTATATCCAGAATTGTTGGAGCAAGATCAATATTCAGAACTATCTGAGGCACTCTGCAAATCAACAGGAAAGGTCATAGTTGCCATATGTTCAATGTTTAAGTCTTCACATTCTCTTGGAAATAGAATGATAATTAATGCTTATCAGGACTTTGAAGATGTAAAGCTCTACAGAAGTGCTAAGTTTAGAAAACCCCCTTTGAAGTCTACAACACTCAGAACGATAGGCCAGTACTGCAGACTGACATCACAAAGAAAAAGTTAAGCGCAATTAAGGAGGTGCAGCAGCAACACTGCTCTTATCTCATTGACAATGAGAGTATGATGCTAAATGACAGAGTGAGCAGTAAAGATGAGAACATTGTTTTGAAAAGCAAAACCCGAGTGTAACCCTACAGGACTAAGCATTACACAGTTTTCTCATCTGCATTATAACTTATTCATAGTATGCAAAGTGAAAAAACTGCCTCTTTATGAGACTCATTGCTCTGCAATAATAGGGCACCATTTATGAAATGAGACTAGACAGAGTGATAATTACATGCTCTCAGAAACATTTTACATTAGGCTCAACAGCTGTGCTAGAGACATAAGGGAACGTACACTGATCCTGGCTCCACACTTGGACCACGAATAAAGAAGGGAACTCGAATATCAAAGTCATATGGCATTGACTTCCCCTTGACCAGTCCGAACTGCCCAATATGGTATCCATGGTCAGCAGTGTAAATAATGTAGGTATTCTCCAGTTCTCCCATCTCTGCAAGCATTTGGTGTAACTGCAACCCAGCACAGAAAGAACTCTGAGTTAAGCGTAGCAAAACATGTTTTGTGCATAATCATGTATAACCATCATTTATAATCCTTAAATATACAGGACCAAACACGGCATCCATGACATTGACACAGATCTGGGACTGGCATTTGTACATCTTGCCTTTACCATGCTGTGAAAAAATCAACGTACCAGCTCAACGTCACTCTTGACAGAGGGGACAATTAAACAGCTCCAGAAAATTAGAATAGAAAAAATACGGTAATAATGGGGTAGTTGCCTTAGTATGTCCAAAATTCATTGTGTACTCAAACACAGCTTGTGAAAAAAAGGTCTGTTACAGCTTTAGGGGAAAAGGTACTCAGATTTGATTTACTGTGCTAGTCTACAACTTTCTCATTCTTTACAGTTGTGGGCTTGGGAAAAAGCTGTAAATTTTTATTAAAGTTTAAAGAAATCTCTCTAGGGGAAGATCTTTGGTCATGCTGCTTGATTTTGGAACAAAAAGTCATACAAAGTAAACCTAATAGTTCATGTATCATGTTACCCATAATTAGCAGTACACTGCATTGCCTAACTTCTGCAAACACTTGTAGACTGACACCTGAGTTGCTGTGATTTGCCAGTTCCCAGATTTCAACTGAAGGACAAACTGTGAAAGAATTGTGTGAAATGAATAGAAGTTGTCATGTGTGCACCTGCATCTATCAATGTGTACACACAGGTGATGCATCTTCTGTCAATACCAGGCTTTATATTAGGCCCAGTGACTTTTCCCTTTAAAAAAGCCCACTATTTTTTTGACCCAGCAATTGAAAGAAGAAAGCCAGGAGCTTGGCCTCATGTTGCAGAGAGCCAGAATTCAGTTCCACAGGGGAAAAGTGGAGTAATTCCTCATAGTACAACGGCTTTCCCCAGAATGTGGTCGGTGAAGGTAAAGAAAGAATTAAGTCATTTAATTTTGTTCCTGACTAGTAAGATTGTATTCACAGCAGTTTGTTGCACTCACTCTTTCCATAGAGTCATCAACTGACATCAGGGTCTGAAGCCTTTTGCGCTGCAGGACATTGGTGAACTCCATGTGGATTGGCAGCATGGGCCCCGTGTACTGCATAATCCAGTGCTTATCCATGTTTGGTGCGTAGTTATAGCTGGGAGTGCTGGAGGAAAAGAACGGGTCTGAAAAGTTGTGCAACATGGCAGACATCAGAGGGAGGTGGGACCTTCTCCAACACAGAAATAGTCAACAAACTGTTAAATCACAAACTCCATATGGTATCTGACAAATATCAACAAGCACCACATCAGTGGTTTCCAAGATTCATTGGATCATGTATCACCTCCTCAAAATATTTTAACCACTCACTTTCCAAGCTTTCTTGCAGACTAAAAGACCACTACAAGTTCCATGTTAATATTTGGGATTTGCCAAAATCTATTTCTTAAACAAACCTGTAATCATTAAAAAGGCTTACCTGAATGATGCATCCCATGTAGACAAGAAAAATTAAGGAAGTCAGAGATCAAAAATGACTGCTTACTTAATATTGAGGTATATTGCCCTGATATTTCTAGTAGAGAAACTACCTTTAAATAAAAGTCAAAGAAAGGTATTTTCCAGTGGGATAAAGAAATTTAGTAGTCAGTATACAGAACACCACCAGCATTACAGTTAGCTCTACACTAAATACTGTTGAGGTGTTATTTTCAGCATGAATGCAAAGCACAGTGCATTGCAAGCGTAAAATGAATCATGACAACAAAATTGAGCTAACACCACTATTGACACTAGTACTAAGAACTATGGCACAGAGTCCTACCTAAAGCAAAGAATGATGCTTTAGGAGCTTGCGCAAGCATCAAAAGTAATATTTAAGAGCGGTGTTCTATCCACAGCCAGTGTATTTTTGAAAGATATCCTATAAGAAACAAGAATATTTTCCCAGAGAGATCACCTTGGGAGAAAACGTGTGGCAAAAAAAATGTGCCAAGTAAATTTTCTCTACAGAGAAACACATTATAAAACCTCTCTATCAGTCTTGTTTTAATGCCTAACATACATGACAACTACAAGGTGAAGAGAAACCAAGCAAAATCCATATCCCATAATGGTTTCACCTACATATGAGCAGTTTCCTTCTCTAGAAAGAAGGAGTCTAGGCTTTGTCATTTTCATTAAGTTCTTTGGGTTATATTTTTCCCCTGTTTCTAGTACACTGCAGNTGTTATAACAGCTCTCCATCAGTCTTGTTTTAATGGCTAGCATACATGACAAGTACAAGGTGAAGAGAAACCAAGCAAAATCCATATCCCATAATGGTTTCACCTACATATGAGCAGTTTCCTTCTCTAGAAAGAAGGAGTCTAGGCTTTGTCATTTTCATTAAGTTCTTTGGGTTATATTTTTCCCCTGTTTCTAGTACACTGCAGTACAGGATACATGAATAGCAGCATTACATTTGAAAATTAGACATAAAGAGAAAGTGAAAAAAAAATACTGTTGGGTGATTTGATTAATTTGGTTCTTTTTATTCTTTTTTCAGTTTACAATAAAAATGCAATTAAATATTGATTTGCTGTTTAAGTACTGAAAATTATAACGTGTGTTAACAAAAGGTGCATTTTTTCCATGAAAATATATATGTATAGTTGTCTTTTCTTAAAACAAACACCAGAATACTGTATAACTTAGAGTCATACCTTTGACCAGTCCTTCACTTAGGTCTCATTTTTCTTTACATGGTTGTATGTGATGCCAGAATGGTGGAAGCAGTTGATTTTTATATCAGATATCTTATGTATAACCTTTAGCTACATACTCTGAGGACAAAAGTCAGCTGAAAGGATAATGTAGTAAACTGACAGTCAACTTCAATAAATTAGTGGAATCCATATTTTATCTGGAGAGCACTATTTGAGACGTTAGGTAGAATTTGAGAAGTATGCTTTTAATATGCACAGCAAGTTTTGACTAACCTACTTAATCATTAGTCTCAAGGGAAAAGAGAAGTGATGCAACAGTATCACAGGAATTTGATAGAGATTAAGAAGTATGAAAAGGCTAGCTCCCTACTGAGCCAAGACAAACACAAACTAGAATTCCTTTTCTGCTGAAAAATCTTTCATTTCATGTTGAAAAGTCAAAGTTTCTGTAATTTCCCATGGCTGAAATCTGATTTTAAAAATGAATATTGTCATAATATCAGTAAGATTTCTCCCAGGAGCACAGGCCTCTGCGTTGCTGACTAGCCAGCAGTCCTAGCAGAGGGAGACCCTTGAAGAAGCAAGCCTTAGGAATTTTGTCACCTACCACTTATCAGACAGAAAAGGAGAATACTTTCAGCGCAAATTTTTCTCTGTTTCCTTGGAAGTTTGTCAGACGAGATGTTTTCCATGAAAGAGCTGTTTTTTGATTAATCAGCGTTTCCTAGTAAAACCCTGGGTTTTTTCAGAGGGGTGCTGAGTGCCCCGGGCTCAGAGGGATGAGGTGGCTGTGACCTGTGCTCAGCCGGCAGCGCGGTGACAGCCCGCTGCTGTGCCAGCAAGGAGAGCCAGCTGCTGAGGCAGGCTCAGCTCTAATGTTCCCAGGCTATTGCGAGCAGCCTCCTCCACATAATGGATAGTTTTCAAAAGCAGCACTCAAGGGCAGTCAAAACCTTTCACAGACACTTTCCAAATGCATTTTGAATTTTCTGGGTGAGAAATGCAGCAGGCAGAGAGGGAGTAGAATTTTCCTCCCAGACAATTCAAGGAACAGGAACCTTCTGTGAAATATCCAGTGTCACTGGCTGATGGATAAATGTGAAACAGGGGTCCATAGTGTCGGAGAAAGAGTACTAAGGAAGAGACAGAAAGGAATTCCCAAACCCTGCAGCTTGTATATGTTCCCTGTGTACCCATTTCTTGGGCCTTTCAGAAATCCACCAGAATGGCATTCACAAGATCTGACGCTGCCCTCAAATCTATCTACCTTGGGGTTTTTTTGTATAAACGTAACCAAACAACCAACCAACCACTGCAGATTAAGGGAGTGTATTGCTCACTTCTGAAAACTTTTCTATGTAGACAGACCTCTTCCTGGTCAGTGAAAATTTTTTATCACAACATTTTTTCTTGAAGCTGCTGGAGATATCAGTTAAATGTTCAGCTGTTATAAGTCCTTGAGAGTCATTATGGCATGGTCTGTCACTGCTCCTATTCCTCCATTTTTGGGAACAACTTTCCTCTGTATTGACAACTACTGTTGTAAAGTAACACTGACATCTACATTTCCTTGATTCCTTTTTGCACTGGAAGTTTGAAGTTGAAGATGTGTGACATGTCTTCCACGGCCTCCTCTCAGTGGTGGAGCCCATCTTGTGTTGAGTACATTAGTTGACCCATGGTCAGTAGACAGTGCCAGGTCATCCATTATTTTCAGGTTGTCCATGGCCTCTAAGTCTGGCAAGTTGCTACTGCATTTTTCATTCTTGTAGAATCTACTAACTTGGGCAAATCTAGATTGCTCTGTTAAAACTGATTGAGTGTCCAACACATACTGTGAAGAACTTAATACACAGAGACCACTTGGCACTCCCTAACAGATCTGTTCTGGCACTAGAAGACATTAGATTCATATAATTTTGAATTTCAACCCTCAGTTAAACTAAAAAACCCCAAATACTTAACAATAAGAAATGCTGAGCATAGGCACTTTCTTATAAATGCATATTCACAATGAGGACATTTCACCTTGAGATTTTGTAATCAGTCACCCGTGTGAATAACTTTACAGAGAAATTTACAGTGATAATCAAGTTATCTATAGACTATGGAAGGAATAAATATTTGTAAGCAGCAGTGTGTATTGTTAAAGAAAGATTCTCCACAAAATCTATAATTTATTTGTCTGTCAACATCAGTTCAAGCAGATACTTATGTTGAGAGAAAAGGAGTAGTATCAGCAGCCACTGCTGTAATCAAAAGGCCTCAGTAACTCTTTCTGACAACATATTTACTATATTCGTATATTTAAATTTGAATGTCAAAATTAAGAATGCATCTTATTTGGCTTTTAAGGTACCACAATAACTTTAAGT
>VWYP01015594.1:555724-680644 GCA_013400435.1 Pycnonotus jocosus
CTTGGGGATGTATTAAAATGTAGTCCCCAAACAAATAATTCAGAAATTAATTTCACTAGCTTCTACTAGTAACTGAACTGAATGGTCATATTCAATGAAATAAATGGAATACAGCCCTTTTGCAAGTCATTACTACAAAAAGATATTTTACAGTTAAGAAAGGATTGGGAGAGTACAGCATGTTTTAAGAGCTCCAAGAATTTTGTACAACTTTAACATTTTCTAAAATTTAATCTAAATATATACATGTCTCTAACAGATGGGATAATGTGGAGAGAAACAAGTATGTTTCCAAACATTTGTTCAATTGCTCATAGTAAAAATCTGTCTTTTCCCCTATTTACAACCTCCTAATTACCTCCTGTTTCTACTCAACAAAAGAAATTATGTTCACAAAAATACTGCCTAAAAATGTTGGGTTTGAATAACTCCATAAAGTTCTCAGGGGGTTTTTATCCCAAAAGTGTTTTACTAATCTTCTGTTTAGATTGGGAGTCCTCCCGTTAGTGAAAATAATACAGTACTTAGATACCCCAAGAACATTTTCATTTCATAAAAGTACAAGTCAACAACATTTTAAAATAATACCTCTGGTAAAACTGATTGAGAAAAATGAATAGTTTCTGTACAGAATTAGCACCTCTATTATTCTTTGAAATATGATTAGCAAACATGGCCTAAGTGATCATGTTTCTTCAAGTGAAAATAAACAAAAGAAGAAAATTCTTTGTTTCCAGGGAAAGTAGACTTCCAGGTTTAGACACTGTTCTTGGAAAGCAGGAAGCCTAGGTCCTGGGCAAAATGAAAAGTAAATAAAAGCCCCATAAACCAGTGGCCATGGTTAGTATTAATGTGAAGCTGAATTTCACCACTCTGGATCTGCTTTTGCTGCCTTTTAAAAGGGGACTCTTTTAAACCCAGTGATGTTTATAGGTCTGGGTATGTGAGGTATGAAAGTTTCACTCCGGAAGTGTAACACAACTGCTATATTTTAGAATAAAGAAGTGAAATAGTTGTTGCCTGTTAATATAACACCTTTTTCATTTAGGAAACATTATTTCTTGCTCTTGCAGAAGTTAATTGTGCAACTAGAATATTACTTACTTTTCTATTTCACACCATTTCTTCTTGTCCTGTTTAAAAACACACTTACAGTGACGCGTGTGATGATTTTGATCACTTATCTCTAAGTGAGGAGTCCAAGCTGGCCTTGGGCCAGTAGTGACACTACACTCTGACATGTCAACATTTACTACTGATGCAAATGCATGATCCTACCCTAATGGTCCCATGTCCACATTTCAAGAAGTACCATTGTTACTGACAGATGTTTGAGACTTGGCCTCAGTGATTCCAGATGCAGCCACCTCACACCCAAACTCACACTGAAGACTGCTCTGGGGATCCAGAGCTACATTTCTTTTGATGCTTCACTACTGCAGACACTCTGCTACCTACACACCTGGTATGTCAGCACCTTTCATAACATCTTTAAGTGGAAATATAAACTTCTGCTTTTCATATAATCTTCCTTTTCTTAGCTTGTGAAGGCTTCTGATCTATTCCAAGACAGATCAGATTCCAGTTCTATCTGCTCCTCCTAATGTTTCTAGCTTGGCAGTAGGATTGCTTCCAGGTAGTCATAAAATCTGACTGAGTCCTTCTGCCAGCCCAAGTATTTTAACTCAGCACAGCCAGCAGTGTTTCAGATTTCCATTTTTTACATTCTTCAGTAAACCTGCCTCCTGCAGATCTTTGCGTCTAATGTTTGTTTACTTCACAGCTTATAAACAGCTTAGGTCTGATTCACAGTTCCCCTAAGACTGGTTCACACTGAAAGGTAGAGGGAAGCTAAAGTGCCAGAGGCCCTGAGCATAACAGATAATTCAGGCTTTCATCAGAGCATCCTTTGAGTCAGAGCTTTCCTGCTCAGCTGCCTGATGAAACAAGATTGTCCTGTAACATAACTTCGTATTTAACAATGTTTCCAAAGGTCTAACAACATTGCTCCCTAACAGATGATGTTCATTAGAACAGCAAAAATCTCTGTATTGCTTTCATCTAGTGTATCTTCTCTAGTCCCATTTTCTTTCACAGAAATAATGTCTGGGGGTAGTTAGAGTACATGCATTAGTATGATTTATTTTCAGAAAATATATCACTCATTATGGTGATAGCAGCCAGGATAAACCTTCAGAAATATTTTTAGATGTCAGAAATAGGACATAGTTTATGGAAAGAAGAAGTGGGAGAGTGGGAAGGGAGAATGGATGCTTAAAAACAATAAAGAGTCTGCTGCTTCCAGTATGATGTAGTTTGTACTTCATTTTAAACTGGAGTTAATAAGAATTAACAGGAATCACTTAATAAGTAAACAGTACACATCATTATTCTTCCTGTCTTTGTAAGACTTTCCCTGCCACTTGAGAGCCTGTTTGTGCTGAGGGGAGCAGGGCTGTACCATAATGATGTTATGTAATTTTTTAATTTCTTTTTGTCTTTGATGTATTTTTCATAAATCTTAAGGACTTTGCTGCTGCATTCATTTGATATTATTCTTGCTGTGTTGATAAGCGAGGAAATGAGACCAATAGACGCCCACACTTAAGGGCAGAGCTCTCCCTAAACTGGAGTATTTCCTGCCATAGCCACTCCCTTCTTTACATGTGCCAGTGGAAAACTTCTTCTAAACAAACTTTTGGTTTAGATTTTTTTTGATATTGGTTTTGTTTTATTCTGTTTTAATTTATAGAGACAGCATTTCAATCTTTAGCAGGCATTTTACCAGCAGAGACACCATCTAATTTAAGGGTCTGCTTCAGCTACTGTTCTTTTAAGCAAAACTTCTCACATGTGGTTGACAGGCTATCTTAATCCTTGGTTTGTAGGTATAACCTTCTATCTCAGTTTGTTAAGCCAGCAAGCAGCTTTTGACCTGGTTTCCCTTCTTTGTTGGAGGTAGGCGTTACAGTAACATGATACAGCAACTACATTTTTAAAAACAAAATCCAAGGTCAGATGGCTGTCACCCAAGGTCAGAAGGAAAGAGATTCAAATTGTGCTTGACCACCAAGGAAGAAAACCTAAGGGTTAAATGTTCAAATTACCAAACCTTGGCAGGAGGGATTTTATTGTTCTTGTTCTGTTTTCATAAGGAACACTGAGTATTTCTGTGAGAACTGAATTTCTCATATCTTTTAGAGCACGTTGCTTATATTTTTGATAGAGAAATCAGTTGGAATCTTCAGCCACCCAAACCCAAATTAGCAGTTTATCTTCAATTTGTCTCATTTCTCAGTCTGCAGGCTGAACTTTAACACATGCAGTCAGTCAGTGCAATAAGAAACACAAAACAAGCCAGCAAGGATCTCTTGAGGTCATTGGAGAAAAAACTCTTTGCAAGAAGCTTGCCAAGAAACAACACCAGAAGAAAAGAAGCAGCACAGCTGAGTGCTCTCACAAGTAGCCTAGCAGAGCAAGGTATTTAGGCCTCAGGAGTCCACACAAATAAAAATTAATTTTAGCTAGGATTTTGCTTAATCTTTGCAGGTAACATGTAACCTGTATATAAGGTGGAGAGGCAGTTAAAAATTTGGAGACTAACTACAGCCTTTTGTTCTACCGGCACAAGCTAGAAAACAAGCAGGCTGAAAACACCAAGCAGTAGAAAGTGTCGAGAGCATGATAAACCAAAGCAAGTTCCTACAAGCACTTGTCAGGAGACAGGGAGCAAGGAGCCTAAAACGAGTTGCTTTGGCCTGGGGAGAGGCAGGGTGAGATTGAAAGGCACAATGATTCAGTGCCTTTCTTCCAGACACCAGCCTAAGCAGAAGCAGTCTGGATTGTGCCCTCCTGTATGATGGATAGTCCCCCAGCAGGCAGGATGGCTTGCCTGAGGCCAGGCAGTCTGTGCCACTAAATGAGAGGCAATCTGCTGAATGGGGTGAGAACAAGTAGAGATAACTCTCCTGCAATGAAAAGCAGCAATTGAAGGGAGGCATGGGAGAAATCCATTCAATTTGATATAGTGACTATTCATTATTCTTCACAGAATGGGAAGTAGGGGACACAGGTGGCATAACCAAGCTCCAGGTTTAGAAGGAAAGAAAAAGTAGCCCTTTGTCCCCAGTGCACGGAGTGACACTGTAGAACTTGTTGGCACAGGATGGTGGGGCTGCCACCAGAGTTCAAAAAGAGATCAAACCAATGCAAAAAGAATGGGGCACACTGACCTGGATGCTTCACCTAAAGTGCTGATTATCAGGAGCTAGAAAAACAGGGGAAAAAAGTTTGTGGTTTTACTTCCCCCCTTGCTGCACCATTGTTCTCTGCTACTTTCTGCTGGAGCACATAATTAATAATTAGTTATTAGATATTTATCTATTGTTAGATGTTATTGTTAGATGTTTATTATTGTTAGTTGTTTGCTATTGTTAGATACTTATCTGTTATTGAATACCTATTATTAATGGATATTTAGGATAGAGACTCGGCAAGGGAAAGGCCTTGTCAAGCCTCTAAAAGGGTGAAATAATGCCTTAAGTTTTAGCTTTCATGTTTTTCAGATTCTGTGCCGCGTAAGGGTGCAGTTCTGAGCCTCATATTATGTGTTAGTAAGCTCTCTTCAAAAAGTAGGTAGACAAAACAAATCCTTTTCCTGCTAGAGACCAAAGACAACTGTTAAAGGTTTCAGGCCTAAAAGCATAAACAACGGTGGACTGAAGAGAGAAAACAAGGATGGGACTTCATAACCTGAAGCTGTAACTGGACAATTAAACCCCAACATGCAAATGGACCAAAACTTATAAAAATGTAAGACCTTGTCCATTTTTGTGACCATTTTAAGTCCATCTTGGGTGTAGCACTGGTCAGGTTCCTGTACTGCCCAAGGTGTATCCCCAAAGGCCTTTTAATAAATATCTACCTCTATTCAATAGTTCTGTCCAGTCTCCATTCCTGGTCAGCCTTCCCAAGGCATCATGAGAACATTCTTTCATACAACCCAATATAACAGGTTTCATGTATTTGTGTCTACCCTATTTACCAACTAAAATCTCAACTTCATTAATTCCCTATTGGGGTAGAAACTACTCCAAATATCTAAATAACTACAAAATGTTAGTGACTGGTTTGCATTACTTGCAAAGTCTGGTCTCAGGAATGTGGGATCATGGAGAATATAAGATTATAAGATCAGGGAAACTGGCATATCTAGAAAGTAGCAGCCAGTGAGATGATAAAAAGATGCAAAACAACAAAAATGTAACCATGTGCCATTAGCAGCAAATCTCTTTTTGGCCCCAACTTGTGATCACTTTATGGAGGCACTTTATGCAGTACCTGCTACTCCTAGAAATTTTAAAGTATTTGATGTAAATCAAAAAACCATCCTGGTATGTGAACTACTGCAGAGTGTTCAACATACAATTTTTAGACCAAGGAGCTTTCCCATTTTCTAATGAAATTGATTTATCCTCATTTTGAGAGGACAAATAAATGTACAGTCCAGCTGAAATATTTTATTAAGATGGTTTTTGTGATTTTTTTTGTTGTGGTTCTGTTATTTTTTAAAGATGTGCAAAGACATTTTTTCAGAAGAAATGGAAAGACTGGTCTACAAACCCATGGGAGTCACAAGTGCAATGGAAATCTTCCATAGCCTCTCACTATATTAAAAAAAGGACCCAGAATATTCAAGGTAGGAAGCAAGACGAGGAATCCACAGATGTGGACCATCCACAGATTTTTACCTGAAGTTGCTTTTTCTTCTAGAAACACAATGAAGAGTTGGGTCTTTTTTGTTATAGTCTGATCACTAGGAAAGATTAAGCATGTTATTTAAAAGTGCAGTCTGATAGGCTATTTTGGGAACCTGCCATCATCCAGTCTATAAACAAATCTGGTGTGCTCAAAAGCTTCAAAAGCATGTTTTTACTCTCAATACATTCAGTTAGTTAGAGCCCAGGAAGCGCATATCTTAGAGGAAAACTAAGGAAGTAATATCTTTCCAACAGATCCTGACCTGTGTCTACATATTTTCAGGGTATTGTAAGAAGCTGCCCTTACAAAGCCAAATACTGACCTTTTAATCTCCCACGACTTCCCAGGAGGAAAAGAGCTTCTCTGTGCTTTAATAATGGTCAGAGCTGTCACTCTCCCCCGTAAAAGGAGCAAGCACAGCAAAAGGAACAAGCAAACATTCTCTGCTTACACGAGTGTCTTATATTTGAGTTCCCTGTTCCTGCTATGTCTCCATAAACAAATCCCTGGCAGAAGCAGATCCAGGAGTGGGTCTGGCAGTGTGTGATTTTGACTCACATGTGCTGTGAAGCGTTGGGGTAGAGCTCTGAGAACTGCGGCGCAGAATCCTCGGGGCCGTGGGGTGCGGCGTGGCTGATGACCATCATTATGGGCCTATGGGGATAGATCCTCTTAGACATTCTGAAGTAATTAATGCTCTCATTAGTGATTAGGTCTGTGAAGTAGTCCTGGAACATACGATTAACACAAAGCAAAAGTTACAAAGTGCATGATTAATTAGATCACATACTATCATGTTATTATGTTATTTTTCAAGTCCTCATTAAAGCTCAGATCAGGAAGTAAAAATGTACCATCAAAGAGGTGTGTGATTTGAGGGAGCATAGGAGAGACTGAGCAGTAATTACTTTCTTAAGCAGGCAATGCCACATAAAATGAGACAGTATTTTGTAAATCAGATACAACAGAAAACATTAAGTAAATTTGATTATTAGATTTGGTGATATAATGCTGAGTAACATTTAAAATGACAGACTGTACTGACAAAGATGTGTTTCTTAAATTTCATTGATAAAACAATTCACAAGGTAATGGCTCCCAAATAACAGTGAATCTTAATCTGGTTTTATGTTTACATAAACCTTTGTTGCATGCCCTTTGTTTAGACTACATTTTTGCATATGTACAAAGTGGAAGATGGGTACAACAGGCAACAGATTGCAAAAAATCTTAATCAAAGAAATTGCAAATGAGAATGCAGGGAGCAGTTGAATTCCTGCGGGCTCTGTTCATTTAATCGTGCAACTTTAAGCAGTGCAGCTGCTGAGATTAAGGTTGTGACTTGCTAATAAACTGGCTTAACCCACAGCTAAGGTGGCAAATGGAAGCCTACAAGGAAAAGGGAGGAAATGGAACTAAGAAAAAAAGATGAAAACTTAAATTAAACCACCTGCCACCTTGGAGTATTCACTGTTGGCCTGGAGGTCTAGCTGGAGCTTCATTGAGAAAGTGCTGAGACAATGTTTGTAATTTCAAGCACTTCCAGGCATGACTAATCTTATGTTGTGGATTCGAGGCCCCGAACAGCTGCAAAAGCAGAGCCTGAGGGACAAGGTCTGTGTCGCATGTCAGTGCTAGGACAAGCCAGCCAGCTGTGACCCCCTCCTGGCTCACCCGCTCCTGTCCCCCTCTCCTTCCCCTCTCCTGCAGCACACTTGGAACACGCACAGTAGCCCTGGCTGCTACAAACCCTGCAAGCCTATGCATGAGACAGTGAGTGATCCTTTAGTTTCCAAAATGGATAAGGAGTGTGAGGCACCAGGGCTGTGATAATTTCTGGGTTTGCAGCCTGTTGGAGTGAAATGCCTGTATGACTGCTCTCCCAAAGCATCTACTCCTCTCCTGTTTCCCTGTTTATTCTAGCTACATACACAGGGTCTGTAAGGAATGTATAACCAACCACTATTCTGTATTTTCTTTTTTTTTTTTTACTCTGTATAAATATATAATCAGCATAATGTAATTTCTGTGGACAGGAAAATCAGAAACAGGCGTCACTAGCTTCCAATAAAAACTCATTACATGGGTCAGAAACCACAGCTGCAACATCTGTATCATCTTCCTTGAGCTACAATTTGAGGAAATTCCAGATTGTTTTCTGCAGGTTGGACTGTCTGAGATCTGCCCTCCTAAGCCTTTCCAAGAAACTACATGGCAGTGGGCAGGTCACCTTGGCATACTTTCCACACTTTGTCAAGAGCACAAACAAGTTCTGAACTTTTCCAGTGGCCCTGTTCTTGCCCTTATCAACTCCCATACTCATATCTGGAGTGTGACACCACAGGCACACAGCCTTTCTTTGGTGTGCACTCTATAATGGAAAACAACACTAACCGAGGCTCCTCCTTGGGTAATAACTAACTGGTAACACTCAGCAAAATTTAGAGTTCAGTAGCGCAAGGGGCACAATTCTTTTCAGGAAAGGCTTTTATTTACTGTTTTCCAAATTATTTTCTGCCACCAAAGTATCACATTCTGTCAGGGAGAGGGAGGGAGGGAGGGGAGGAGGGAGGGAGGAATCACCAGGCTCCATTGAAGAGCCTTGAGAATATTCTTCTGTTGAGTGATTAATATTCTCAGGTGGCAATTGATCTGCAATGCCCTGGAGAGAAAAGGACATCTCAAATCCGTGGTTGCAGGTGGTTAATTAATTAATTATCTGGTTAATTAATTATCTGAAAGTTATTTTTATATGGATTAATCATGTGGCATTTATGTGTCTGGAAAATACCTTTGCATAATCAAATCCGTGCTTCTCTTTGTTACCATTGCGAGAAATGGTGTAATTATAGAAGCGAGAGTTCTTCACTAATCCAACCCACTCTCTCCACCCAGGAGGGATGTAGCTGCCATTGTATTCATTGAGGTATTTCCCAAAAAAAGCTGTGAAGTAAAAAAAAAAAAAAAAAAAACACATGCACGCATGAGGCTTTGCAATCCAAGTCTTTTAGTCTGAGTCAAAAGAACGTATGAATGAAAAGAAAATGTGTTAGAATGAGTCAGAGTTGTTTTACCAAAAGTCTTCCTTTTATAGCTTAGAGGGTTTTGAAATTAAAATAAGTTATTTCCAGAGTTTTATGAGAGTTGAAAGCATTTGTGACTCTGTATTTTATTCTTAATCTTTTGGAATCTAGTGTTCATGTGAAATATTTTCAGTTTTTTTTTTTTTTTTTAGAAAGCATATGTTCTTCTTGGTTTCCACTTGAATATAAAATAAAAACTCAGTGCCCAGAGGAAACATCTGAGAAACACCTTGTGGTTTTAAGCAAGTCCTGTGATGTTTCAGAGCTTGGCTTCTGACTTTTGAAAGTTCAGGCTTGCTATCCTGGCTGCATTTGCTGGTTTGATAAAAGGTCTGGGAAGTACAGATCTCCATCCCATTTGGACACATTTGGGTACAGCAAGAAGGAATCCCCACCCTGCTTTGCTGCCACATCATCTCTAAGGCAAAACTTACAAAGAGACAAAGGCTTGGAGATCAAAATCCTCTACCTGGCCTGCCAAACTCCGTGCATGTTTTTCCATTAGCTCAAGGTTACAAGTCAGAACCCACTCAGACTGAAAATTTCAGCCTTTGCCGCAGGTTTATAGGTGCTCCTGCCAATTCCTCTGGAAGGAAGTGGGAAGAAAAGCAGTCTCACAGTGCAGCGGGCTCCCAGCTATCTGGGAGTTGTGGATTGCCTATGGCAAAGATACACAGACATCAAAAGCCAGCCAGCTGCCCTTGGAAGGGAGAATTAATGCTGGCATGGAACCCTGGCAAATGCAGCCACATTGCTTCTAAGGACAGAGAGGTGTGGGAGATCTCTGGCTGCTTGTGTATGGTCTGTGACCTGGGCAGAAGAGTCAGTTTGGATGGGTCAGTCCTGCTTTTCCACTGCCTGGGAACTGCAGTGACAAAACACCTGATCAGGTCTGCAGTGTGGGTTTTTTGGGATTTATTATCTCCAGCAAGCTACTAGGGTGTCTCAGCATCTTTACTGTTCCCCCTTTTAATTTTCTTGAGGTTTACAAGCCCCTGGAGGGTGACCTGTGTCAGCAATGCTGCTGCCTGTGTCCCCAGCAGTGAGCACAAAGGTACTCCTGATGCTCACAAAATCAGACACCACTGAGAAGGAGGGAATGACAGAGACCTCTCCCTTTCCAGGGACAGAACTCTTCTGGGTGATAGCTGTCCCCCTCCCTGCACTCTTCACTGTGCCCAGCTCCTGTCCTTCCTGACCCCAGCTCAGCAGTCAGGGCTGTCTGCAAACAGCTGCTGCTCAGAGATGCTACCCCTCTGCTGGGCAGTGAGACATACCTCGAATCCCTGTACTTGTTTCATACTAGGACATGAAGTCACATTGGAAAACCTCACATCCAACCTAGACACATTCAATCTAACCAAAAAAGCACATTTGTGGAAGGGTTCAATAATTCAGATCTGATTGATGTGGGCATGGTGAACTTCTTGGGAAAACTGGTGGAAAAATCAAAATGTTCATAATTAGGACTTGTCTGAGGCAACATAAATATGATGAAATTCAATCAGAGAATTGCCAAATGCCAAATGTAACCAGAGATTACAGTCATATATGATGTTACTTTCCTATACCACGTGGAATGGGACATATAAACAAGTCCTACAGACACTAGACCAGGCTTCCAGCTCTCCTTCCCACAGCCACCAAGAAAGCAACCCAACCTGTCTCCTTTTTTATCCTGAGGCCTACCAGAAATCAAGAACTGTGAGGTGAAGAGAGTAACAGCGTGCAGGGAATATGTGCCCATCACTGTCTCCTGGAATGGAAACCACGTCTCTCATCTAAGGCAACCAAACTGGTTTAAACTCTCAGTCAGATGTCATGGGAAAGTATATGGGCAAAGACTGAAATACTGTGAGAAGGGAAACCAAGGAAAGAGGAGAAGACAAATCAGAGAGAGACAACAGTGAAGAAAAGTATGGGAGAGTGATGTAACTGAGAGAGAGGAAGCATTGTTGAGCCAAGCAAAACCAAGGACAGTCTGTGGTTACAGAGGAAATATGGGGTCAGCCCTTCTGAGTGCCATCCCAGGTCTACCAGCAGCTGCTGTATGATTGGGAGAAACTCCTGTGTGCTGTGCTCATCAGTAAAGGGCCCTACTGTCAACCTGTCTCTCACAAACGTAAGAGGCTTTCAAACTGTGAAATGGAAGTTGTGAAAATTTATCATATAGGATGGTTTGATTGCCCCATCTATTATAAGATTGACTCACTCAGACCTAGACTCTGCTATTTACAGTCTTGCCAAACTTTAATCATTACTGATGATAGTTTCCATGCTATCTGACTCAGGCTGCATTTTGCTCTATGGAATCTTTTAGCCTAACAGTTTAGTAATTTCCAAGAAAAAGACGAGGGAAAAAGAAATGGGCTCACTCATTTAAAAATAATTGTCAAACTTTTCTCTAAGAAGTTCTAGCGTCTGTAGGTTTTGATGTAGGGCCTTTGTAAATAACAGAGGTGGCTATGAAAATCTGTCTCAAAATGACTAAGCTCAGAAAAACTGTAACACCCAGATGACTACTCCACCTTCTTACTTTAACGTCACAACAACACAATTGAGTGTTCCTTTATGGATTTGAGAATGTTCCCAGAATTTAATTTTTGGCATTAAACCAAAAAGCCATCAGCTTCTCTCATTCCTTCTTACTCTCTCTTTTGGTTTTCACTACCTGAGAGAAAGGCACCAGCATAAAAGAAACAGATGAAACGACTCGTGGCATAAGGATAAGAATAGATAAACTGAATTTGAGAAAGAAAGGAAGGCTTGAAACTGGGGAGGGCCAATTCATCTTGGAATTTCCTTGCTTTAGATTACTTAATTTTCTAACTTCAATATTGTTTTGTTAGATACCTTTTGGCCCCTCAAACCCCTTATTTCAGTGCATGTTATGAGACGTCAGACTGACAGGCTGAACAATTCACCCTGGTGTTGGTAATGATTTACTATTTTATCATAAAAATAATCTCAGTGCTGTCAAGGTTTAGGAAGTTCCCTGAGTGACAGTTTGCAGAAATTGATGTTTGCCCCTGTTGCTGTGTAAAGCAGTTCCCATGTCAAATGTGTAGCAAAGCCCTCAATACTAGAAGAAACAGTGGCTGTGATAATGGGCCATATTTGCCAAAATGCTTTAACCAAAAATGGTTTATTGGTCATAAGCCCAAGAAGATCTGAGTAATTAGACAGATGAAGGGAAAAGCCAGGCTTTTACTGAAATACAAGCAGTCCTTGCAGTGTATGGTCTTTTGAGAATAGAACAGGGCAGGGGAAGTCAGAACTGGGGCCCAGCACCAGCAGATAGTGTCTGGCCCTTCAGACTCTGAATGAAAACCAGTGCCAGAGTAAAAGGAAAGCACAGGAGTGTCCATGGGATCAAATAACAATCAGCAAGTAATCACCATGGGTGTCCGAGCTGTTTTTTGTTTAACCAAAGGATTGTTAACAGGTAGAGCACCACGGAATATGTCACAGAACTGCACAGGAACTGACATTGTGATGTGCAGATGTCTTTGCTGGGTCTTTGCATGCTTGGCTTCTAGAGTCGACCCCCATCTTTAACTTAGCTGTAGCCCAACACTTGCTAAATTGCCCAAGTTTGAGAACTGACTGGGAAGCCTCAGCTTCAGAAGCTGCTTGTGCTCAGCAAGTTTGGGTTTAGGAAGCCAATTCTGCTTGTAATTAGTAAAATGGAGATTATGACTCAGTGGGTAAAAGCCTCATTAAAAAGTAATGCCATTTCAAGGGACATCTTTTCATTATTATGTGTAAAGGCTCCCGTAGGGATAACAGGAAAGATAAATGCTTAATTTTGCATTTTAATAAGACAATTTTTATCTGGATTCTGGCAGTTTTTCTAACTGTTCCCAGGACACATTGCTATTTTCTAATCACATGTAGTGTAGCTTAGTATATCAGAATAATTGTATTCTGTATTAGTATGTTCAATTATGTTTATGCAAACAACAACACATGGTGTGGTGAACAGTTTTACAGACAGCTAAGTGTCTCTGGAGGGGCGGCAGAAATACGGGTCTGGTACCTGACATGAACAGATGCCTTAAGACAGGGTTTTGTTTTCTTTTTTACAATTAGCTAATGATTTCTGTACTGGACTGAGAGATCCAGGGGGTTGCAAAGAGTGCAAGACAAATATAATTTGATCCAGGGGATCTCTAATACTTACATCTGAGCGTGATTCAAATTCTCATAATTCCCAAGACTTCTTTTCCCAGCACTTTTTACAAGCAATTATGACTAATGTTTACAGTATTACACAATAGAGTTATTCCTCTAACTCCTGTCAGCATTAGTGGATTAGTGCACAGGTGAACTGGGCTACATCTACTGGTGAGACATCTCTGCACTTCCAGGGATCAAAAGATGTTTATTATGTTCTACACCCTTGTTATTTGTTGAGGCTTATGGGAACGTTTCCGAGTCAAAACAAAGGCAAACCTTTAAAAAGCCACACTGCAGAAAGGTTTAGTCACTGTGACCCAGACAAGAGCTTTAAGTAGACAGCCGACTTCCCCTAACAAAGTCAGGAAACCATTTACAGGAGTTGCAAGGCACACATGTTTATACGACATTTCAGGGCACAAACACAGTGATTCTACACTTCTGTGGACAGTATCCAACTTCTGAATCATTCCAGTAAATTCCTCCTTGCTTTCTTCCCATTATGCAAGCCATAGATTCAAACCCTGGAAGTTTGATTTTTCCCTTCTGTTGAAAAATTGCAGAGGATTAGTGTATCACGTCACTGAAGCACAGAAAGCCAGCTCAGTATGCCAGCACTGCCTAGGAAATGAAACAAGCATTGTCCCAAAAAATATGGTGAGGAAACTGAGGCACCAAGAGGTTAACCTTCAGCTACACCTAAGTCACACAGGAAGCCTGTGGCATTCCCAAGAATATAATTCAGATTTCACGGTTTCCAGTCTTGTAACTTAAACACTGTAGAAAACCTCAGGTTTTCTACTTTTTCTCCAGCTTTGTGGGTCTTTCCCAGTTGCTGCCAGGTTTACCATTGCAACCAAAAAGATCATTAAGGATTTTATAACTCAGCAGTTGCAAAAGGCATTAACCTATAACTTGATATAGCAATTGTTAGCCTTGGTGATGTCTTTAACAAAGCCTGTATTATGGGCCAAGCTGGTAGCACTTTCCAATATTGATGTTGTCTGACACTTCTCATTATAAGACCCTGTTTTCAGCTGCTTATAACTCTCTTATACTTGGACTTAAATTTTCCACACTGGATGTCTGCCTGAGGCTGAATTTTTTGAAACTTTTTAGCCCAAACAGTAGCCATCTTTGAGAACCGCAGTAATGGAAAAGGAATTATGCTTAACATCTGAAAAAAATTATGTGAGATTTCATTTGATAGCGCTTGCATGCTCTGCACTGAGAGCAAGAGCTTTGTGAAAGGCATGATGGACTCTCTGTCAAGCAGACAACTATTAGAATCCTTTGAATAAAACCCTGGAATTTGCATGTGCTGGAGACCTGGACACCTCAGGACATTTATTCCTTGTCCACCTGTGAGTAGTATCAGTAGGCGGGAGAAAGCTGATTGAAATGCAGAGGGCAGGAGGTGACCCAATAAGGACAGCAGGATATTCAGCAAAGGAGCAGTGGGGGTTTGGGGGCCCGGGACTGGCAATGTCAACCAAGAAATGGGACAATGAATGCAGAAAGGAGGAAGAAGCTGATTGACAAGATGGATGGGAGAAGCAGATCTGCTGATCAGGCTGGAAAAGGAGACCGTTTATGGTAAGTGGAGGGAACAGGACATGTCTGTCAAGAACTGACTGGACCTGAGAGAGGAGGGAGGGAGAGAGGGAGAGAGGGAGAGAGGGAATGACATGAGAACAGACAAGCAGAGGGACAAGGCTCAGAGCAGAGGCCAAGGTGATGTCTTGCAGGGCCAGAAAACTGAGGAGTGGACACTGCCTAATGGGGTAGGATGGAGGGAGTCAGAAGCACTTTTGGTCAGAGTGGAGGACCCAACAATGCCTGAAAGAACAACTGAGTCTCACTGGTTCCTGCCTTTCATAAGACATCTGAAAACCTATAGCAGCCAGCCCAGCCTCATGTATGTGATAAAGCCCCACTTTGCTTAGTTTCTCAGCAAGTGAGCAGTGGAATGTGGCAGATGGAATATGAGACCTCTCATCCTTGCTGATGTGGATGCCAGCACTGTGTCTTTTGATAGAACTATCAAAATATAGTCAATCTTTTCAAACCGAGGGAATTTCACCCTCCATAAAGTGGTATGTTGTTATATAGTCAAGGACTATAATTTGGCCATGTGAACAAGAGATGAAATGGTTGCACAGAAAATGTTCTACTCAGATTTTCCTAAATTAAGCTCTTAAATACATAAACTTGCTAAAAGCTTTTTAGTGTATGGTTTTCTGACTGATATTTAATAGCACAGAATTCTAAGCATAAGTAGGCAGATATACTGTGGTTTTTGATGAAGTCCTGGACAGAAACCAAAAAACTTTCCCTTCACATGATACCATAGAACTAGAAAATCCTGTATGTTATCCTTTTGGCCTTTTTCCTCTTCTACATTTCACTTTCTGTGGACTATGTGCATAGACTCATCATATTTCACTTTTATTTATACATTTTTTCATAGACAGAAAGTGCAAGTTGTTCTGAAAAGTGAGACATATTTTTAATTATTTCAAATATTTACAGATTAAATTATGTTTGATGTTTCCCAGAATATTTCATGGCAATTAAGAAAGAACCTGAAAACTCAGAGTTCTCTCTCTCTTTATTTTTACTTCAGAAATAATGTGAAAACCAGGACTTATTGTCTGCTCACTCATTTCCACCCCTGTATCATATCGTGCCACCCTCTCTGCCTTCAAAGGGTGCATGAGGCAGGATACAAATTAGGTCACTGAAATGATGCAGACTAAAAATAGCAAGTGCTGGCAGTGATTCTTACTGCAAGGCTGTGAGCAGGAAACACACTGGCTTTGCCTCCAGAGGAAACTTACTGTCTGCCCACACCTTCAGGAGGCATAGCTTTTGCTCTCTCTCTGGAAGATTAACATGTCCCTGTGTGTCAGAAGGCAGTGCTGCACAGTTTAAATACTCCTTAGCTTTCAGCTTCCTGTCATCTCAGTGCTTTATTCGTTCTTTGCTCATTACACTAAGCAGTGTACCCATAAGTGACAGATGTCAATGGGCACACTGACATGTGCTGCTGAACACATTAGCCAGTTGTCAACCAAGTGACCATTGCTGTTCATCACTGCACAGAGATCTGTGGTTAAAACATGCCAGACAGGGGCATCTTGGTGTCATTGCTTGAGTTTGGAGCTTTACAAATGAAGCCGTTTAGGAATTAACATTTGAGCTGCTTAACTTTGCTTGTTACCGTTTTTGTGCCACAAATGACATCAGAACACACACATGCATGAATCTTGAACATTATTCTAATCAGATGATACATCTGAGCAAGAAATAAAATACTGGGAAATACATCTTCCCAAAGACAATTCCAAAAAGTGCAAGCCTAAATAATTGCCTAATTTGGTGATCCCTGCTCTTTCAGGTGGGATTCCATGAAGGAGAGCCTGGTCCTGTGTTTGGCACGGTGCTGTGAGACTGTCAGCAGCTGCTGAGCCAAGGCAGAGTCCCACTCTCTCCTGCACAGTTACATTGGCTGTGAAGGGCTAAGAGGAGAGAGGATTAGAGAGTAGTAATTCTACAAAGTAACATTAAGCAGAGAGGGTTTAGAGTGTGTAGGTGTGTTAAGTCAGGGTAAGAATTTTAAACTTATACTTCTTTTCATGTTTGCAAAGGGATGAAACTTCAGCTGGTAAAAATGTAAAATCCTGCAGCATGCAAAGTATGATCCACTACTTAAAAATGATTTTTTAATTTTATTTATATCCTCTGAATGTTGGCTGCTCTCATGTGATGGTTTGTCTTCTAAAATACCAAGATTACGCTTGGCTGCTGCTCAATTATTAGGATGTTGCACAATCCCCCTTTCCTACTAATGATGCCAAGGTTGCACTTCTGGGGTTTTCCTTTGTGTTTGTCTGGGTGAATGACAAAGGGAACCAGCAACAGCAAAGGGCACATCTGAGAGGCAAGACTACGTGCTGTAGAACTGGGACAGAGCAGTAGAAGATGAAATTATCAGACTAGAAGAACAGCAAATGACCAGCCAACACTTTGGACAGCACAATGCAAAATCTCTAACTCCTGCAGTTAGTAAATGTATGAATTAAACTTCAGAAGGAAGTTCAGTGGAAGGAATATCTATTCACATTAAAAACTACGAGATGAAAACAAAACTTCTCAAGCTTTTCTCACAATTTCCAAAAGATTTGAAAGTGGGGGACCCTTTTTCCTCTCTAGTGTGAGTGCTTGGATCCTGTGTAATTAAAACAAATGTCATTGCTGAAACTCCCCAGAGCTGCTTTCTTTTCTCTTTCTACCTCTTTACTGTGTGCCTTCCTTGCTACGTCCTACAAATTCGAATTTAATATTACCAGTTTTGTGGACAATCAAGAAGCTGTGTAGTTGGTTCATTGCTGCATTAACATACAGCTTATGAATAAAGGAAACTGCAAACATTGAAACATCCTTAATAGTTTTGGAAAATTATAATTAGAAGTAAAAGTGATTTTGGTTTGACAGTGTTATTTCTGAATATTGTCTGCCCTGCTACTGCCCAGTATTTTTCCAGAATGCTGCCTACCCTGCTAGTGTCCAGCACAGTGTCTGCCTATGATTTAGCACTGCCACACAGTCTTCCAAAAGGGATGTTTCCATGAAATGCAGCATTGCCCTTAGGTCACATCAGAGCAGAAGAACAAAATGGAAAAAGGAAAGAAGAAACCATTCTGTCCTTTGGCAGGTTTCCCCAGTGGGCTCTAATTATAACAGCAGTTTATTAGAGCACGTTTCAGAGCTCACTCTAAAGGGCCTGCTGTGCTTGTGTGGAGTCCTCGTGGCTTCAGCAGAACTCCCCTCATAACAGTCTGCCCACATGTGATCAATTGCAATAGAGAGGGCTCAGTAAAGGCCGCTGCAGCTTT
The DNA here is from genome assembly GCA_013400435.1 of Pycnonotus jocosus. Lineage (NCBI taxonomy): Eukaryota > Metazoa > Chordata > Aves > Passeriformes > Pycnonotidae > Pycnonotus > Pycnonotus jocosus. Next base: position 573,645 of record VWYP01015594.1, read on the forward strand.
ACACAATGGATGCTTTATAGATATTGAAAACTATTTGGAGTGAGCAGAATGAGGACATTATAGGAATGTCTCTATAGGGCCTCTCCTGCCCCTATATTTCCATTGACATATATTAATTTGATCCTATGCAAAAAAAGCATAAATTCTTATTATTAAAGAGTACTAGGTTGGAGGTATTGTACATTGCCTCATCCAGACTGGAGCTCTCTGGTCAGGTGCCTTATCAGGACTGCCACCAAACTGTGACTGGCCTGGGTCATTCACTTAGCTTTTTGTGTCTCAGTTTTTCATTGAGGAGGTTACTGATTCACTGTCAAAGCATGTAGAAATGCACAGGATAAGTATCTATAACATCTGTAACCTCTCTCCACAGTTTTCTCATTTTCACTCCCAATTATTTTAGACTCCCAGGTATTTTTGAGTCATTATAATTTTACTAAACTTTCTAGCTGTGAGGTGTAGATTATTACTCGGCTAGCAGACTTTCGGTGACTTTTTAATAAGGCAACACTATCCTTGAAAAATGTATTATAAGATCTGCTATTAATTAAGCTACCACCTCTAAAAATAATTGCGGCTTAATTAGAAGGTAGGCTCATCTTACAAGGAGTAAAAAGATAAATCTTTCCAGCCTACTATTGTAGGATTGAACAATGTACATCAGTCAGAACTGGAGATTCATCCAGGTGTTTCCATTTTTTTCTACTCTTTTCTGGCTTTTGTTAAAACCCACCTATCCTGACAGTTTTAGGACTGATGTTCTCTCTGCCTGCCTTTGAAAAAGCACTTTTTTCCTGTTCCTTTCCTTTTGACCCCTTTTTCCTTTCTATATAATAGGGTCAAGTCTGCATTTAGTAAGCATCTCCACATGCCTTCATAACACAAGGCAGTGCAGAAGATATGCTCAAAGCAGTGTCTACCCTCAGAGGGGCAGAAAGGGCTAGTGACAGAGCTGTCCAGTTTACGTGTGAAGCATTGACTTGTGCAAAGCTTAGGTTACAAATCAGTAAGATACTAATTTTTTTAAGAACACTAAAGCCAAGTCCCACACGAGGCAGCCATACATCAAGCAGAAAGAATTTTTGAGATGCAAGTCATGAGATAAAACTTCTATTTTAGGTCAAATTCAGCAGCTTTTCTAACAGTGATGGTCAATTCACTCTTTCCTCCTTTTCTCTTCCAAAGCCTTGATGCTGACCCCTGCTTAGGCTTAGCAGTGCTGTACTCAGATGGAAACTTCACTGAGACCAGCTTAATAGAGACTGGAGTACTATTCAGCTCATGTGTCAGAGCCAACACCAGGTCCAAAAAAGCAAAAGATTTGACTGGTTTTGTTTTTAATACAGGAAGCAGAAGTTCTCCAGAGATGCAGAGACAGAAGAAAAAAGAATGTACTGTCCATGTGGTGAAGAAAAGATAGCAGAGAGGCAGATAAATTTGAGGCACTGGATAGAGCAGCTTTTAGAGATTTAGGACTAGCAGACAGCATGGAGACATTTGCCAGCTCTGTGTTTTGAAAGCAATCCCTTCTGGAGCCTAAGGTTCGGATAGATACAAGTTTCTTTGCTGCCAGTTACATTGTAAGGAAGGCAGCTGGCAGGAGATCTGTGCCTCCTTGCCCTGCAAAGGGGAGTCTTTGTAGCTGAACGACACTTCTGGACAAATTGCACTCTGACCACCTCACACAACTCCTGTACCTTGAGAGGGGGAAGTCAGGCTGGAGCCTGAAGTGTCTACAGATTCCATCTTTGGGGATAGGTGATGCAGAAATGAATCGAGTTTTACATCAAGCTGAAGCACAGATGAGAGGAATAAGAAGAGCTCTTTGTAGACAGGAAAGGGATCTCATGACTACGGAAAACCACCAGGAATTTACAAGAAAACTATCAAATCCTATTGGTGCACAGCAGAACAATCCTTCTTAAAGGCATGTTTCTATTCCTTTTCAGAAAATGCAAATGAAATATCACCCCATGGCAAAGCTTAAATTATACCATTCACCTTGTTTTGCTCCCATGACAGTCTCTGCACTCCTGTGAGGTCTTTGGCACCAGTTCCCAGCCTGGCCCTGACATCTTCCTCCATAACTGCTAGCAGCTGTCCACAAGCAGGACGTAATACTGACCATAATCACGTCTGGAACTGCCAGCTCAGACCCACAATGCCACTAAAATGCACCTCTTTCACCTTAGGTGTAACTGCCCAACAGCTTATTTCCCATCTGGGACATCCAAATGTGAAAATATGCTGCTTCACCACCAGTGGGTTTCTTTACCTGGCTGTTACTGCAGGCAGTACTGCCCTCCCTCTCCATAATATTCACAGCCAGTTTGGGACAACAGAGGCTCCTGTTGTGGTTTAATCCCAGTCAGCAGCTAAGTACCACTCAGTTTCTGTCTCATTCCCCACCCTCTGCCACAATGGGATGAGGAGGAGAATAGGAAAGAAGCTAAAATCCATGGATTGAGATAAGGACAGTTTAACAATTTAAATGAAATAGAAGAAGAAGAAGAAGAAGAAGAAGAAGAAGAAGAAGGAGAAGAAGAAGAAGAAGAAGAAGAAGAAGAAGACACAACAAAAAGAGAGAGAAATGAACTCCACAGAAAACTCCCAAACAAGCAAGTATTCCACAGTAGAACTGTTCACCACTATTCAGCAATATCTAACCAATTTTCCAAGCAGTACTCGCTGGCCAGATTTCCCCCAGTTTATGTACTGAGCATGATGTCCTGTGGTATGGGATATCCCACTGGCTGGGTTAGATCAGCTGTCCCAGCTGTGGCCCCTCCCAATTTCTTGTGCCCCTCCAGCCTTCTTGCTGCCAGGGCATGAGACACTGAAAAGTTTTGACTTAGTAGATGCATTACTTAGCAACAACTAAAAACTTTGTTGCATTATCAAGATTAATCTCATGCTAAATCAAAAACACAACACTACAACATCTGCCAGGAAGGGAATTAACTCTCTCACAGCCAAGAACAGTTTAATTTCAGGCATTTTTTAAGATGAATATGTCATCTTCACTCTGAATGAAGAAGTTTGCTTTATCTCTTACCTGTTCTGTAGCCAGTGTTGTTGAGATACACAGCGAAGGTACGAGGCTCGTGAGTAGCCTGCCAGGAGGGAGAAGAGCAGTTCTCATTGTTGGTGTAAATGTTGTGGTTGTGCACATACTTCCCAGTCAGCATGGAGGAGCGAGAGGGGCAGCACATCGGGGTAGTTACAAAGGCGTTGATGAAAGAGGCCCCTCCATTCTCCATAATCCTCCTGGTTTTATTCATCACCTGCAAGGACCCTGCAATGAGAGGTACTGACCATCACTGTGCTGTAAAAGATAGTTTGAACATATTAGCCATTATTATGCTATTAAAAATAAAATATCGGTGATTAGCTTGCCTCTGAACATCAGTGTGCTTCTCTCTGTAGCTTTGGTAACTTTAGGAGAAAAGATCACATTTTTACTATAACAGCAAAAATATTTTTAAGGATTCCAGAAAGAATCCTTTTTTCCCTCAGGCTTCAAAACAAAGTTAAAATATGGACTAGTCTAGAAATTGTGCCAAAGCTGCATCAAATGTATAGATCAATAGTTCTTCAAATGCAGCTGTAGAAAAGTGGTATGCTACACAGACTGAATTATTAGTCAATATACCAGTAAAATACATAGAATGCTGAGATTACAATAAAAATGTTAATACTCTTTCCATTTTATCAGATGACAGAAGAAAGAGAAAAATAGAGAGAGGAAGAGAGTAAAGGAGGGAGTGAGAGATGGAGGAAGGAAGGAGAGAATTCAGTAACAATTTTCCTAAAGGAAAGTTTCTGTGGAGACAAGATCAGCACATCTGGTTCTGATACTAAAGCCGTGTGCCCAAAATCAGTTTTTAGGGCTAAAAATATATCCAAAAAAATTGGCAAAATGCAGCATCTTTCTCAAGAAATTGCATTGATACTGTTTGAAGAATAAAGACATTTTTTGCATCCTTCAAAGCACCTTTATGAACTGCAAGGAGAGAGAGGCAGGGCTTGCAGATTTCTGATTGCAGAAAGGCTGAGCAGCCCTGGATACAGTCTGTCAGTATTTGCTGACAGCTATCAAAGTTTGTTCTTTATGTTACCTAACAGAGCAGAGATTGAAGGGTGGGGGTGAACTGTGGATATGTCAGTAGGTGCCCAGGAAACAAGTTTGTGAATCACAGTACTTGCACAATGTTGGTGGTAAAAAAGGTTTCTGGAATTTAGTTTCATTTTTTTGTTGTTGTTGTTTTGGTTTTTTTGCATAGTTGACTGTCCTTTACATTTAAAGATGTTGATTCCTCTGATACAACAAGAACATTTCTTGATGGTTTTGCTAGTGTTGCTTGAAAATCAAATTTAAAAAAAATCTAAAGCAATTGCAAACCTGCCTGTAAAACCATAAAACTCCCAAGGAGACTCAACTTTAGGTGTTAGCAGTAAAATCTTACAAATTATCTTACTAGCTGAAGTTAAGCATGCTCTATTTTGGTTTTAGGCTAATGAGCCACTGTTGAATATGAAGATTTTTGCGTAAAAAATGTGTTTAAAAAGGGGAAAAGGCAGTAGGGTCTTCAGCATTTCATTTAAAATGCCAGAGTCTCTGTTCTTAAGGATACGTTTAATTCTGTGTATGAAAGTCACCATCACTTTGGACTCTTTTTCTTTCATAGCCCTTATTTTCTAAATGCGGAACATCTGCATTTATGCTGAACCCCATGCGCTCAGGGATATAGAAAAGTAGAAGAGTAACTGAGAGGTCCCTGAACACAAAAGGTCTCCATTTGCATGAGTAGGAGCATTTCACTGAACTGTTAAATAAAAGACAAATGAGAGATCATCCTCATTCTACGTGCCTTTATCTTGGACCCCAGGCTGACTTTTAGTTTTTGTTTTGCTTTGTGTTGTTTTCACCAGAGCTCTTCTATTTTTGAAAAGTCACAGTTTATCCCTGAGAACTCAGCTGCAAAGTGCTTTGAGGTGCTCCCGCAGAAAGTGGGCTATTCAGGTACCCTAATGCACAGTAACTGCAGCAGAGCTGATCTGCTCTTTCCTGCCTCCATGTATTATAAATGAGTAGCTGTTAGAGTGCTTCCTCATTCCTCCAGCTGGTCAGCCCTCTGCTCTTGCAAACCTGCTGTTTATGACTAAGTTTTCCCTCCAGGTATGCACTTACTGACACTGATAATAGATTAAGCCCCTCTGGAAATTCTGGAACAGGCACTTCAAAGCAGGTGAGACTTCCTCATTTGGAAAACAAAACACAAGCAGGAGATAAAACTTGCTGATATAAGTTATAATCCTTTGCTGTCTGTGGCTCTCCTCACAGCTTGTGTTTTTTACCATCTGGCCCACAGTCTTCAGGGCACATGTACTCAGGGGCTGTCTGTCAGCAGGACACTCACACTCTCCATGATCGATTGGGGAGCACCTGAGGAGAACCAGATATCTGGGAATGGCCACTGTGGACACAGAAGTTAGTGAGTTTTGTCAAGCAAGAAATTCAGTGCCACTTCTCTCAGTCTGTCCTCACAGCTCAAGGTACCAAGTCTTTAAGGTTGTTATGGATTTTTGCCACGGGTGGGCATCTCTACAAAGGGAGCCACCCTGTCTTTATACAGGTTGTGTGCAAGGCCCCAGGAAGGTAATGGACTTTTTCAGATGTCAGCACATATCCCCATTTATTCGGCTCATGTTTTTAGTGCTTTAATTCTAGGAAAGATGGAAAGCACACCAGGCAAATTGTGCCTGATGTGATGTATCTAGATGATGCTGTGATCTCTCTACTCAGTGCTCTATTCAGTAGCTGGTTTATATAGATTTCACTGGGTGGTGCATTAGGCTGTAAAAAAGGTTTGAAAACACTGGAACTACCAACATACTCATTAGCTTTTACTCCTTTCTGATATTATGCAAGACATTTTTGACAGAGGGGACCATAAAAGTGTTTGGGGTGTAATATTTTGAGGTGCAAATAGTAGAGAATTGGAAGGACAGTTGAAGAGATCAAAAATGTTAGACTGAAGAGGATATGGGTGCAACCCCAGTGGGAGCTGAGGCCAGTGCCCTGAAGAGCCACAGCATGCTGTCTGCAGGAGGGGAGAAATTCTGGGTTCTGGGAGCTGCTGCTTTGCCTCGAGCAAGATGCCACTTCACTGGGCAGTGGGTCCTCTACACTCAGGATCTTAGTAGGGCAAAGACAGTGCACAGTGGCACAATTTAAGTAGTAAAATACGTTTTGAGCCCAAGTATTTCCTGAGTTTCTTCAAGAGCTGTGGGCCAGGCTGCTTCACACAGCTTAAGGTGCAATCCCCCAGCTGGTCCAGAATAGCCTTCCTCCTCACATAGATAGGAAGTGGCTGGAGTTGTGGGGCAATTTGCTGGTTTTATCTAATCAAGAAAATGAGACAGCAACTCTGTTGAATTTCTTTGCACTCAAAATGCAAAGCTTAGGGGGATGGTGCAGATCTATAGGAAGACGTGCATACTCCCATGGCTTGAGCACTAACTAAATGCAAACTCCTTGCCTCTTGCAAATTTTAATTTGGATGACTCCTCTATATATCAGCTGCACTCAGTCAGATGAATATGTTGGTTCAATGCTTATACAAGCTCTGGAGACAAATCCTTCCTGATTGAAGTCTATAATGCACCCTATATGCTTTTATGTTAAAGCATTCATTTAGAATAGCTTTTAGAAATGTTTGTGCTGGGAATACAACAGCAAATAATCCATATTGAGTGACTTTCAGTCCTGTGATTTTTGGATACCAATGCCTAAATTTTATACTGTTTGTGGCAGAAAGTGTTACTTCCCATTGACCTTTGAAAAATTTAAGACTTTTCTCAGGAATCAATGAAGAGCAAGAGGAAAATTCACACATGGAAAAGAGTTTGGCTTTATTTTTCCAATAAGCAGAATGATTTATCAGCAGAAGTGTGAATAATGCAGTACAGTAAATCTTGGGGCTGAATCCTGTTTCCTGTGAAATGATCTATGGAAAGGGGAAACCTGTGTGTTCATTGAAGGCAGTGGGAATGCATACACACCCAGGCTATTGCTCAGCTGCCTGCTAATAGGAGCCAGAGTGCCCTGTGAACACTGAGAGCAGCTTTCAAAGAGAACAGCTCCACAGCATGAACAAAGTGACTCGCCACATCCTTTCTCCTCTTTCACCACTCACAAACCTTCTTGCAAGACTGAAGACAGCGAGTTGGTAACTCTGTGTTCAGAGATGAGTGTCTGCTGACCTACCTTCCCCAGTGCCCTGGAGAGAGTAGGCTCTTTCAGACCACAAAAAGGAAGACTTGACTTGACCCTTTTAACAAAATTTTTCAGAACGACTCTATCAAGAAGAAATGCACTTCCACTGTAAGAGCTGTAGGCCAAAAATAGAGCTGGAAACAGCTATTCACTATGCAGCATGGCTAAACAGAGCAGAGGTTTGAAAGAGTGAGAAATAAAAAAGATAAGAATCACTCAGATCTAAAAGCCTGTGTTTGGAGCTCTGTTGCATAAAACAGTCATGAAATATAGTTTATTAATTACCTTCTCAGAACCCTGAAGGACTATGAAATTATTATTGCATCATGGCAAATACAAAAATACTAGAAACCAAAAAACTGCTTTGAGATACAGACCGTATTTTGTCTACAATCTTCTGTCTGAAAGTATGCAAATTTAGAACAAATTAAGTTTTCTGGAATTAAGCATTTTTGTTTTTCAATGTCATACAGCATTTTGTCTAGAAATTCACTAACTTCTATTAAAAATATGTCTCTCATTAAAAAAAAAAAAAGCTAAGAATGCAAGATTTCATTTCAACTTAATATGCCATTTTTTTACCTTTTTGATCTCACAACCCAAAATATTTGCTTGGGGGTAACCTAAAATGATCCCCTTTCTCTCCTTGATTTTTCATTTTGGGCAGTGAACCAAAAAATCAGTTATATGCATAACTACCATTAATATCTTTCTAAGTTACTTAATGGAAAACATTCAAAGGCCTCCTGGAATATCATCTACGTGTTTTAACTTTTTCCACCCTAACAAAAATATATGAAAATCACTTCTGACTGGTATGTGCTCAGATATTTAGTATACTTGTGAAAGCAAAACTACCAGGCTTTTATACATACAGCATAGTTTTTAAATCAGATGGATTTTAAACACTTCAGTAATTCATACAAATATTAAGATTACTAAATCCTGTAACTAGACCAGTTTGTCTGTGTGGATAAGCATGTCACACAACACACATCCCTGAGACAAATATGTGGAGATAGAGACACCTATACAGTACTGAGGGAAATGCTGGCCTCATAAGGCTCAAATTTTCAAATGCTACAAAAAGTCAGAGTGAGAAAAGGCTTTTAATGCAAGTTTTTTACATGTATGTCCTTGCATGCATTATTAAATCATTTTGTTGAGCTGATTAAAGCCACCCATGGTGGATTTTGATAAGCATATATTTCCTAAAGTCTATAATTAAATGTGATGAATGCTATTTGATAACTATTTGTTAATTCATTTTCCAAACTTGTCCCACATTCTGATACTATTCCAGGACCACCAACTTCTCTGAACTTAAAGTTCTTTCTGCTTGGCATAAACTACTGAAAGACACACGACAAAATGTAGTAGCAAACAACAATTGTTTCTCACCTAGCTCCACATCTTGATCATCTGTGAGCACAAGGATGATATTTGGTCTGATATTTTTTCTCTCCTGCTGCACACGTCCTCTGAACCTCGGGGATTTGATTGTGGAACAGTGACTTGTTAGCATTTCAGTACTGAGCACCGCCAACATAAGTGCCCACCAAGAAGGCTTCATAGTAGTTCCAGTATTTAGATGAAAAAACTGATGCAGAAGTTCCTGAACTCTAGTTTTCAAGACCTGTAAGAAGGAAAAGAAATTCTGTTCAAGCAATAAATAAACTTCCAGTCATACATTGAAAGGATGACACTTAGGGAAGTCAAGCCCGACACATACCATTTAACATGATTATAAGCCATATTGTTGAATGAAAGCTTTATTCTGTCATTTTCTAAGAATAAACTCGGTCATTCTGCAACTATACTCTCTCAAATAATTTTTGCTTGAAGTCATGCCTGCGTTTTGTATAGACATGACTTCTGGTAAATTCCTCACAGTGCTCCTTCTCCTACACCCCACACTTCTTTTTATGCAGCCTGGTTCCTTACACTCAGTACCTGGGCACAGCAAAAAATTGCCGGGATGCAGACGTGTTCAGTACATCTGTAGGAGGAGCCCTGTGAGAAGGAGAAAGCAGAAGGCTTGTCAGTCAGAGACCTCAGTACTGTGGCTGTGCTTCAAAGTCTCCAGAACTGTTTGTTACAGCTTCTTTCTCTGTCCTGAAAGAAAAGAGTAGAAAAAATTTGCATTCTCCATGGCTCCCCTACTTAATTTAATACCATACCTATGCAGGGGTTGGATGGCACCTTGGCTGTTAGAGTTAAAGGACATGTATCTCACATCATCAGACACAGGTGCTTTTCCAATATTTATATCTCAGTGAGATTCTGAGAACAAGCATTAATTCCAGATATGACACCTGGCAAGCACTGATGCTGTTTTAGGTTAACCCACCTGCATGAGAGACTAAACTCTTAAAAAGCAGAGAGGAGAGCACGGCTGTCATTGGCAATCTGCATAGGATCACTGTGTGAAAAGTCATCTTCCCACTGACAAGAAAGCTCCTATTAAATGACAGTCCATATGATCTTACCCAGCATTGTGAAAGAGCACAACCACCCCTCAATCAATCAACAACAGCACTGAGCTCCTCATCCATAATGCACAGTACCTCTGCCACAGCCTCGTCCTTGATACTCCACTCCCAGACTTGTCTCAGAGCCTTATCAGAGCCCTCTCTCCGTGCCTGTCAGTCAAACAGCCTCGCTTTTGTAAGACCTGCTGCAAGCACAGAGGCTTGGCTTCGCTGCAGCACATTCAAACCTGTGACTGAAAATGACTGATTGGTCTGGAGAGGAAGGGGCAGCCACTTACACTCTGACATTTTTGGCATTACTGACTGAAGCTCTGCAAAACCCGTCTGCAACACAAGGGAAGGGAGGGAATATCTGGGGGCAAAAAGGAAGGGGGTGGGAAAGAAACCACGGAGTCATGTCTGTTCCCTCCAGGGTATTGACCTGTCACATACATTTCTTCTGGTTTTATTCTGAGACTGTGGATAAAAGCAGGGTGATATCAGTCAATTAAAAAAAAAAAAACTCACAAAACCACCCAAGCCCAAGAACAATCAAGAAGTTTGCCCAAGGGGAAGGCTGCATGGGAACTGGGGTGCACCTTATATAATTAGACTGGAGTATAAATCAAGAGATCTGTGCACCCACACCTGAGACTTCAGACATGCAGCATGAGCCACAAACAGCTTAATAAACAGCAATAATGAGAGCAACACAGAAGATAAAAGCCCCCGCATCACTCACCTAAAAATGCCTTAATAGGGAGATGCTCTAAATTTCAGGGGAAGAAGCCACAGCAGAGGGAAGGGATGGGACTTGGTGCTGGACTGCTAGAAAAAGGATCGTGTTCTTGTTTCCACATACACCTTTTATTTTAAGCTTCGCAAGCTAAACAGTTTCATGCTCCTCACTCTGGCAGGCTGTAATTACACCAGAAGAGTGTGAACGTCTTTAAAAGGAAAATCCATGTGTCTGTGGCAGAGAAATCTTGTCTTTCATTGTCTCTGCACCAACCAACACAATTCAGCTAACATTACAGCACTGCAAAGTCAATACAGGGGATTGCCATCGAAACAGCAAATGCTATTTCAGTGATTACACAACATTCAGATAAGTAACTGGAAGTCTGTAATTAGCCTGGTTGGACTTTTCAAAATAAATCCATTTCCATGAATATGCTCTTAAGTCACATAAAAGCTGACAAGAGCCCCAAAGACCTGGGTTAGTGGAGAAGTCAGCTTTCTCCTGACAGACACCAGATACACGCTCTTGGTGCAAAAGCAGAAATACAATGTCTCTAGATGTCTGATCTTTAAATAGCGAAACTTTGACTCACATCACAAAGCAGGAAAGGCTATGTGAAGTGAGACTCAGTGTTTAGTTTCTTACCTCAGTTGTAGGGCAAACCTTTTCAGACAATGTTGACCCAGAAAGCTCAGTCATCCTGACTGCGCTGAGCAAACATTGGCACCAACGTGTTTGAATAATCCCCCACCGTACGAAACTGCAAGTTCCTGACAATTACACCTCAGAGCTAATAAAATTTACACTAATCCAAATGGACATTAACAACTATTCCTCATTTCAACCTGTCTGGTCTATACTAGTTAGTTTTTAAAAAATCCCTTTCCTCTGGTATGTTTGAGGCACTTTAGGTAGGTCTTTGCTAGAGTAATAAGAGTAAGAAAGTTTTCCTGCCCACTCTTAATTTTTTTTCTCCTTGGTGGATAAAGGAAAATATCAGGACAGAGCTATACACATAAAATTAATTATTCAAATGTCATTGAATATTTCTTATACAAGAGCACAGTAATGCCATGTTTTGTTGCTCATATTTCAGTTTTGCATATGGCAAATCTTTATTAAAAGGTGATCTTTGATAACTTGTCCTTTTACAGCCTGTTTCCCAGTCCTAGAAGGAAATGAAGTAAAGAAAACTGTCAAAATACAAGGCTGATAGGGAAGACAAGGCTGCAATGTTTGTGTTGGATATTGGCTGGTGGCATATAAGTGCCCCTACAGATACTGTAATTTGTCTTGAGAAACAGACAAAAATAGGAGAAATTCTAAAAAGGACCTTTTCAAAGTTACATGGGGAAGCAAAATGTATTTTTTTGTGTGTGTGTGTTAACAAACCAAGATGGTACTAAAATCCATTTTTTTTCTAGCCAAATAAACAAGTGCTGATGTAACTTCTGTATGGGAATTTTAGAGGATATTTTTCTTATAGAAGATACCTATGATAACCAATTTGTAGTTAGTAAATAAATGAAACCAGAAGAATCCAAATAAACTATTTTTTCCCCCACAGGAGTGGAAATGCATAGTTAGCAATCACCTTTCAAGGAATAAAATCTGAAAACTTGCATCTTTAGTTGTTTCTATGCAGCTAGTATTATAACATGCAGTGCAGGGACTTATTGGTGTGGAGATTTAATTACCCATAAAACTTGAATTACACTGGCAGAGCACTGCAAAGAAAGGCTACAGTGCCACATGGTGTGGTGGGGCATAAAAAACTACGAGGACTTTATTTCTAGGTCTCCTAAGAGAGTATCTTTCAGTGACTTAGAATAAAGGCAAAAGGCAGAACAGTATCTTTTGAAAGCCTGTAGATTTGTTACTCATTTTGATCCAGAACTGTTCAAGATTTTTCATGTCATTGACTGACAGGGCTTGGTTTGGAACACAACAAAAGGCAGCCAGTATTCAAAAAAGAACATTTGTCACTTTGTTCTCATGTCCACATTTTCACTCGGTTCACTTAAAATGCCTCATTTTGTGTTTGGCCAATAAAAACCTGTCCAGAGTCATGCACTTTGTTTATAAAACAAGGCACTGAGTATGCACATGAATATGTCATTGTATGTTTTAAAGATGTATAAACTTATTAATATTTAATATTCTACAAATGTGGCTTCCACATATCGTCGCACAGGGAATCTGGCTTACATGAACATATCTCCTGTTTGCAAATCTGACATCAAATGCAGGGATACTGAGTAATGATACTGGACATATGTCCATCTCCAGTACCATGTGCTATGCAATGACCCACATCAGTAATTCATGACCAAGGGGTAACAAAGGGCAAATCACTTTGTCTTCTCTGCACTAGTCTTTTGAGCATGAGCATTGAGGCCTTGTATTATCCAAAGCCATAGGTTAAGGCCCACTGTCCTAGTGGTCTTTCCTTTGAAGAAAAAACGGATCAGGCAACAAAGGAAACAGTGGTATAATAACAATAATACTAGCAATAACATGGACTGTAATTGTGGAGCTTAAGAATCACAGAATCATTAGCATTGGTAGGGAACTCTGAAGATCATCTAGTCCAAACCTCCTGCCATGGCAGCATAGCCCTCAGGTGTATCAGTCACAACCCCCAGTTTTGTGTCATCAACAAACACAAGAATGAGAATTCTGGCTTCTGTTTCCCAGATATTAGTAATAAATATGCCCAGTGAATTGAGAATGTAAGGTGTCACAGGGTTCTTATATCAATAAACTTCTAACGCAGCACCTATTTGTGTTGTGTTCCTCTTTACTATCCAGTATCCTACAGATTTTATCTCTGTAGTTAGATTTCCCTGCCTCCATAAATTGACATAAGTGTATGTAATTAAGATATAATCCACAAACGTTTTGCAACTCAGGACATTTTTTAAAGTCTCTGACAAGTGCAAGGAACTTGCACAAAAATACATAAAATGCATGGAAAAGAAGCAGAAGGCCTTGTCATTGCAAGTGTTAAGTTGCGTCGTTTTCTTTATGCAAAAAAAAATCTTGGATATTTTTTTCTTATAGGCTTCTCTGATAAATAAATGGATAAAACCTCTCAAAGAAACAAACCCTTGAATATCAATCACCACAAGAAAGTAAGATTTCTTTCTTCACCTCAAGCAGAAGAGCATCTTTCTATGTATCTTACCTCTGACCTGTCAACTTGACAGCTTTGGTTTAATGAGCATTTTTTCAGACGGATAAGATCCTAGTGTTCTCTCTTTTCTTAAAATCAGACTTCCAATAAGAAAAAGAGAAAGGAAAAGGACAACTAGAACAGCTTCCATAATTCAGAGTTGGGATTCTGCTATTGTCAGGGTTATGTAACTTCCAGTATGACCTTGGAGATTGGTCACATTGCTGGGCACCTCCTCAGCATAATTTCAAAAACCTGCCAGTCTGCCTGTAGTGCCAGAAACCACTGCCAGTTGCATCATGTCAGCTGGAGATGGCTTCAACCATCCATGACCCTACAAATGTCAGATTCAGGGTTTACACCTACCATTATAAGATGTATGCTTTAAATTGAGATGTGTTCACCTGACATTGCTGCTGTGTTTGAGAACATTTTGCGTACACAGAAACTCCAGGGTGAAAGAAGGTGAAAGGGGTTTTCTGGGCCACACAAATACAGCTTCTGTGAATCTTTGATGTTTGTGTCAAAGAGTGGATGGACCTCTCAAAGTCTCACGTGGTCTATGCTGTGAATCATAACGAGTGTGTGGTTTGAGGCTCAACGAAATTAGCAACTTCTTAAAATTAGTAACTGCATGAAGATTGTGCAGACAGATTGAAACTACATAATAAAAGGTCAGGGAGATGAGATGTTCATCTGCACCCAGCAACCTAGTAGTTCAGAGGTCTTAAATCTCTCCCTTAAATCATATTGCCTTGACGACTAGGGGGTTGTAACACCCTACAACAACAATAACAACTCTCACTTTCACTAATACAGTGAAGCACTTCAGTGGAAAAAGCTGTTGACAGATGACTGTTTTAAGTTTAGCAATGTTAAAGCTCTTCTCTCATTTTACTCTTCTATCTCGTATTTAAAGGCAAACACTGCAATCTCAGACTACCAGGAACGACCGCGTAAATCTGCGGGTCAGTTTCCTGTGGGAATATTGAGCCTGCAGCCATGGGAAACACATTTACAGTACAACAGAAGTCAGGAAAAAGCAAGATTTACCATTTCTTCTTAAAGGTTAATCCCCTAATCTAGGCTGTAAAGTACAGGATTTACAATGAACACGAAGAATGTAGCTCCTATCTGGGTCTAATCTAATCATTATCTATTGGATTTCCAACACACTTAACTAATCAATCAGGTATCTTCTCCCCTTTCAAATGTAATCTGTGTATTCTAATGATGAATCCTCAGTGCCTCAGGCTAGATTAATTTAAAGTAACTATAATTTAAAGTAATTGCAGGTAGGGAGAATCATAACCTTATATTACGTTTTTACATTGTAATTTTGCAAACAGTTACCGACAGGAAAGGAAAAAGCTTGCAGTGACTTGAAAGTGTAATGCAGGCTTGCTAACCCACTTTTATTGCTTTGTAGAGGTTAAGAGATATTCTTAGTAGGTAGAAGTTTTCAACACTTCATCTGTTAGGGTGAAACAACAAACTTCAATAACATTTTAAAAATACACAAACAAGTGTAGGAGAAATGATCTACCTTTGAGAAAAGAAAAATGTGTATTTAATTTTAATGCTGCTAATATAGCTGAACAAAACATTAAAGAAAATTAAAAATTAATGTTTTTATATTAATTTCAAATCTGTGGAAGTTTCAAAACAAAATTCCCACATATTTTTCAGTAAGAAGAATGCCCACTGCTAAGTTGCAAACTTCTAATAATATACAGTTACCCACATTTATTTCTCACCATCTGATTTACTTTGTTTTAGAATTTCATATTTCAACACAGCCAAAGAGTGCACTTGTCATACAAAAGAGCCTGGTATAATTGAGCCAGATGACGTGCCCCACAAGTAAAATCAGCCATTCATGAAAGCTGGTCACCAGAGGCCATTTCAAACAATGCACATTTCAAAGTAATCTAAAGTAATCCCTTTTTTCTACTGATTTGGTTTCCAGGCAGTCTTAAGCACATGTGTGCAGCAAACAGGAGGCTTATTAAAACCTCATGTTATATTGGAGGCTATAATGCCATTGCCTTGTGATTGAATTCCATGTCTGTTAGTCTTCAAAGAGAGGGGAAAAAAATAAATTAAATTTATATGCTTATTACACATGAGTGTCATGATACGTGCAGTTTATTAGCACTTGCTAAATAATTAAGAATGAGAGAGATAATTAGATGTGCACTAGGCTCCAAGCAGGCTTCTGATATCAGATGGTTTTTATCTTTAAAGGAAGTGGCTTTCCAGCTAGAAGGTAATATAATTACTAAAAGACTCCAATTATTTTTCAAATATAAAGACTAAATTCTGGTTATGAGGGAGTCTCAGGTAATTTTAAATTTCCATTTTAAACCCACATATTTTTTGCTATAAATAGCATAATGCCCCACTTTCTCACTTCAGCAGTGTGGAGCATTATGAAAATATACTACACAATAACACACTGACAACTCAGTGGTTCAGTAAGTAGTCTGGCATTGGGAGATCATATCACAGAGGTGAACAACAGCAACACAGTTTGCACATTTCTTTAAATTCCTGTTTTAAAGAAATGTGCAATTTCTTTAAATTCCTGTTTCCTGGCTTTAGAAACTGTGCAAGACCATAACTTTCCACATCTCCTCTGGAGAGAAAACTCTTCGTTAAAAAAGTTTCCTTTCTAGATATGTTTACTTCCCCTCAAATGTCTGCTGTCACAGACAGGGGTTAGGGTAGGTGGTGCCATCATGGGGGTGGGTCTTGAGTGGGAGCTGAGCCTAACCCATGGCTGCTCTGGCCACTCTCCTTGCTGACTGCCCAGGGGAAGCAACAGCAGCTCCAGAGGAGTTTATGGAAGGACTGAAGGGGGAGGAATTGCCAGTATGAATCTACACAAGTGTATGTCTGTAAGCAGGGAACATCACCTGTATTTCTAGGAGAGGAACTCAAATATATTTTTAGTTGTATTGTCAGAGGATGGACTACTCAGAAACATCATAGGACTTTAGATAGATGCCATCCCCTGGATAGCCAAGGGAATCAGGTAGTTCTGAGTGCTTTTGGACAAGTTCCTCTATGATACTACAGTGTAGAAAGGAAATTTATTTTTAGCACCAGCACTTTGTGTGCTTACATACAGTGAATATGCTCTTGTGCACCTAGGTCCACTACAGATTGCATGTGGTGTTTGTTGACTTTTTCTTTCACTTTCAGGTCTGGAGTCCTAGCCTAATAATTTTTTTTTTTAATATAATCCCATTATATTCTAATGAGTTTACTTTCAATAAGTTCAAACTGAATTTAGTAGGACTGCTAAGATATACAGTAATGCCTCAGGTCCTGAGTTCTGCTTTTTAAGCAAGATCTCTCCTGCTACACTACTGCTTTCTGTCAAGCAATTTTTCCAGTCCTGGCACAGTATAAATTCTGCCTTCACTGATATAGATGTAAAATATCCTTGACAGGCCAAGAAATATGTTTTCAGATAAACTCCTCCCTGACAAACCTGTACTATAAAGAAGCCAGCCTACTATCAGTAGTAAACAGACAGACAAAACAAAGCAATCTGTTACAAAAATGCCCCATGCTTCGTATCATTTTCCATAAAGACTCTTCAGCAAGGAAGATGCATTGACTTTAGGCACTGCTGAGAACAACACAAACCTGCCATCAACCTTACATTTAATCTCCTTTGTAATCAGAAAGCCCTTGGAGCTCCCCATGCTCCATTTTCGGGTGGTACACAAGGTAGAACCCCAGCTACCAAGAACATGGGGGACAAGTGTCTGCTACCACAGTAATCTTCCCAGTTCTCTTGCCTCCCCTCACCTCACTGTCCTACAGGCCCCACTCAAGAACGCACCTGAGTGTGCCCAGGGAGATTTGCAGAGTGACTTGTGACTGACTCACCATGGGAAAACTCAGAAAGTCGTCTACACATCATCCTGTCCCATCAGGTGAAATGGTTTAGTACTGGAATGGAAGCAAATATGAGCAAGGAGTACAACTGATGGATTTTACTGCCAAATCAAGTGTCTGAGACTTATTTAACCTCTGATATATGTTCTGCTGTGCAAATGAAATGAGTCTCTCGTATTCAACAGGACTGCTCAGCTCCTTAAAACAACTTCCTGCAGGCTCTTCATTCCTGGTGCAACAATATTTTAAGATCTTTGGTATCTTTATGTCAGAAAACATCTAAGCATCAATGGTACATGAAGAAAGGCCAAAATGTACAAAGCATCAGAATACTGGCTTTCATCTGAAAATTTGTTTCATAAAAGCCTAAAATTAGAGTCACATTTGTCTGTTCAAGGACAGAATATACCATATACAACTTATTTGTCTGAGGAATACCAATTATTCCAGCCTGGATTTTGAAAATTCATCCTCAAAGGGCTGTTTGAAAATAATCTTCAGTCTGTGATCTAAAAGAGTCAAGAATAACTTGCTGAAATTGTTCTGTGAAAAACTTTATCTCAGAAAACATTTTGAAGGGATAGCATATATAAATGCACCTTCATTTTCCTAGTGAAAATGCCCAGGAAAACACTTTCTTCATTTTTCAAGTACACATACAGGTATTTCAATTTCACAGTACTGGCTTCTGTAGATGAGAGAACAGTTTTAAAGCATGTAAGATGAAGCTGAATATATTGAGGCAAACATTTTTGTTTGTTTGTTTCCAACGCACTTCTTATTAAGCAAACGTTCTACTTAGCAATGAAGAAACATGATTTTATACCATCTTTATTTTTTATAAATATAGATAACTGTATATCTTCTTATATCATTAACTGTAAGCCTGCTCATGAGCCAAGATTCTACTCAGGTGCTCAGCACATACTGAATAATTTTTTCTAGGAGTGCTGGAGCAGGCAGTCCATCTTATGTCACAACACTGGACTGTGCATTATGTTCAGGGAAGGGAAGGGGAGAATGGAAATTGGTAATCATTAGGCAGAAGCTTCTGAATAATGCAGCATGGATCAGAAACACCAAGGACTAGAATGTATAGGAAGTTACCCCCAGAAAATTGAGAGGAGTTAGAAAGGAAAAGAACAGGACCATAGTGTTTTTCTTCATTTTGTGTAGGAAGGAATTTGAGAGGCATCCCATTTTACAGTGATTATTGTGGGGAATCCATCAATGTTTGCTTTACTGGATGGTTGGGGGTTTTTTTCCCTAAATGTAGATAAACTGTTCTTATATGAAAGGTGTCTCATAAACTGTGTCAATAACCCAATTCAGGAATGTTTAGGCCAGTAGAGAAGCCACACTTCTGTCCTTAGCAGGCTCAGCTGTGAGGTCAGACCAGGCTGCTCAGGGCTTTACCAAGTCAGGTTTGAAAACCCCAAGGATGGACAGTGCCCAAATGCTCTGGGGCCCTATTCCACTGCTTAACCTTGTGAGGGTGAAATTTGTTTTTCTTTATACCCATTCTGAATGTCTTATATTTCAAGTTATGTCCAATGCCTTCTTGCCTTGTCCTCCTGCCATGCACGACTGTCAAGAATGAGGCTCTGTCTTATCAGTGACCTCTCTCTAGCTGGACCTCCCCAAGCTTCTCTTTGCTCCAGGCTGAACAACCCTTCTCCTCTAACTTCTTCACACAGGACAAGGACTCCAGCCCCCAAGCATCTTGATGGCCACTTGCCAAACGCACTCCAGTTTATTGATGTCTTTCCCATATTGGAAACCTAGAGCTGGATATACTACTTAAGACAATGCTAGAATTTAGTATATAGTAGCATCAAGGAGCAACATCTGTGTCTGTCACTGCCCTCAAGTCTGAGTCCCTTTCTATTGGCTTTCTGTTCCACCTATTTCATCACTGTACACAGTTTATAAGAAATTACTGATCTTTGTCCTCCTATTTAAAATACTTAAATGCTAAAGGCTAAATTTTGTTTCTCAGTCAAAGGAACTAGCCCAAAAGTCAGGTTTTATCCTTGTCCCTTGAAATGGGGAAAAGCCTTCCAATTATTCAAACAGTCATTTCTTCAACAGAAATGAAAGCTGATTTAACTTTTTTTGTTGTTTGTTTTTCTCTTCTTAATAAAAAAGTTAAAGCAGTTGGGACTTGGAAATAAAGTACAACTTTATGTATCAGAAAGGAGAGATTTGAAATACCTAGGTTCCATGTAAATGCAAAGAGCACAGTTGGAATGAAACAAATGATCTCACTGGTTTCTGATGAGCTGGGTGGTGTAAATGTTTCACACTAACCACACTGCATGCTCATAATACAGGAGCTAATTCATCTGCCATGAATACATTCCTGTATATGTTGTCCTTTAAAATAAACAAGAAAAAATGAGTAATTTATTGAGTTAAATGAATAGTTTTCCAGAGGGACCCCTTGTGTCCCGTATGACTGATTTTAAAGTCTAAATGAAGGCAGCTTAAATGCTATATCCTCTGTCTCACTATGTGAAACAGTTACTGCTTTAAAATATGGAATTTCAATTTTTAACACTGTCAACAAGTTCCAATTGTTCCTTAAAATACCATTTGGACTGCTTATTCGTTTCTTGGAAGACTGCAAAACTCTAAACACTGGACTGCAGATGGTGAATCATGACAATTTTCCAAAGTCTCTATTGCACTGCGTTTGCAAAATGTGTTTATTTCTAGATTTAATTTAAGGAATTTTGATGGAAAATTTATAACTACAATAAAGCAGTTTTATAGGAAAAATCTCCTAGAAAAGAAGTCAAATCATAACCAGCCCTGCATACATTAAATTTTACAGATCCTTTTTATATTTTGATATCTTAAAATTTATCAAAAAATATATTTTTCTTGAGATGTCATTATGATGTGTTAACCACACAATGATGAATGTGTTTCCCAGAATTTTTCTACCCTAGAAATGAAGTTATTGACTTGCATTTGTTCTCACAGAATCTTCCCAAAAGTACAGGTTACTCACTGAGGCAAGCTCTGATCATAAGGACTTACTAGTAGGTAGTCTGAGACTGAGCGTCACAGGTTTCTTAGGTTAATACAGACTCCAGACAACTCCCCTCCAAAATTAAAGGTGCTTTCCATGGCTTACAGTGGAGAGAAACAACGCCTCTTGAACAGAAGTTTCAGAAAAGGTCTACAAGGAAGCCATGGCATTGTCCCCACTATTTTCTGCACAAACATTTTCCTTTGTGGAAGAAGAATTCAGAACTGAACATTAAGACAGAAAAATTTCTGTATTTAGTGTTCTGATGCATATCTGGAGACAGCAATTTGCACATAAAGAAAAGCACTAACACTGTTTGATAAAACCACTTACTGTGGTGGTGGTGGTATACAGAGAGGCACCGCAAAAGACTTTTGCATCACAGAAAGGAGGATGTCCTGATAAGACAGCATCTTCATATGTTCGTTCTTTTATTCACATTTATAATGTATTTTTATAAAATTCGTGGCTCTCCTTAGCACCTCCTTTATAATCAAGGTGGTTTTGAAAAGATGACACACCCTAAATCCCCTCCCAGCCTTGAGGATGTGACAGCACCGACAGAGCACAGAGCATAATCCACACTCGGTCCCCTACCTTCTTATTTTTCCATTTTATTGAAAGCTTCTAGAAACTTATCTTTTCTCCAGCTTGGTATAATATGGTCAGATTATAGATATGTTTAAATTTGGTCAAAAATATGCCAAACGTTTCAGGGTATGAAGAAGGAGAAAGAATCTGAAATGAAAAATGTATAGTGCTAAAGTATCGCATGGCACCAGCTTAGGTTTCCATTATCTCCTACATTTGAAAAGCTCTGTTGACCTCTGTCAGAGGCATTTATGTTAATACTGCAATGATTTGTTAAACTCTTGCACATTTCCTCGCTTGATTTGCTTTACTAAAACTAGGCCTTTATTACAATATTGGGTTACATATTCCGTTTTTCACAGGGTAGAGCTGGGAAGGAGATATGACAAAATGTCTAAGTGTTGGCAGCTGTTTCCTACACCTGCTAATGTAATTTCTGTGTATCTGCAGATGAAATCCCCCTGTGTTTCCAGTGACACCTATGAGCACATTTTCAGGGCACTGTGTGGGCCCTGCGGGCCATGGCCAGGAGCCCTGCAGGCCTTTCTTCTGGGATAGAGTTTGCCCAGCAGCAGGGCATGAGGATGGCACAGCGGCAGCCCCAGCTCCCTGGGGATGAGGACACGCACAGACCATGCTGGGGAATGCCTGGGGGGAGCCTAGGGGGCTGAAATGGTGTCCTGCACTGTGGGCAGATGTGGGGAGCCCCAGAGGGCTGGAGTGGGGTCCCAGGCCACAGGCAGGGAGGTGACGGTGCTGCAGGGGCGGGCAGAGCCAGCAGAGCCTCATGGCTGTGACACACACAGGCAGCAACAGGATCAGTTCTATGTGGTTGAACAAGGATCTATCAGGCTGAATGAGAATCAAAACCATTGACTATAACTTCAGGAAAGTTGTCCTAAAAGTTGTAGTGGGCAACTACATTTCACCAGGAACTTGTGACAGGTAAAACCATAGAATTAGCTAGTAGTGTGTGTGCAATGGTGTAAACAACAACCACCAAGACCTGTGATTCAGCAGAGTGTCACAAATCAACTTTACCAGCATGATAAACAGGAGCCTATTTATTATAAATTACCCTATCTTCTATGGTTTAACATTCAGTTCAGCAACTATGCAGAATATATATCTATTGTTAGCAGTGGAATGATAGAGGTTTTAGCTTACAGGTGAGGACACAGTGGGAAGGCAATTTTAGGAAGCAAATAGCCATAACCAAACAGCAAAGAGCTATTGCTAACACATTTTCTTCTTAGCATGAAATTGCTTAAAACCAAGGCAGCTGATTGACTAGTGTGAATCAGATGGATCTCCTAGACTGCTTGATGGATGTCACAAGTTAGCATCTAATACCTGCCTAAGGCTTGAAAAACTACTCCTTATGCCATCTGTTATGGAAATATCCTGTTGAATAGGACTTTTGGACAAATTTTTAATCTGTCATTCTCTGTAAATGATACATGCAATACAACACTTCCAGTATTTTTTTATGTTTTCTTACATAACATCTTTCATATAAATTCCTTGATTCACCATGCAAAGAATTAGTTAATTGATTATCACTGTTTTCAACCCAACAGCACTGAAACTAAAATGAAGAAAGACCAGCTTGACTACTCTGACTCCAGACTAAGCTTTTTGCATACTCCCCAGTGTGAGACTCAGATGGAAAACCTTTTCTTTTCAACCTGAAAATAAATTTCAATACAATTTCATGCTATGAAAAGAAAAAACAAAAAAACACTGGAAGGCTTTTGTTTCCATTGCAGAGTGAAATGAAAAAAAGCTGAATCCTTGAAAGTTAAACTGTCGTTCTCTGGCCGTGTCTACCCTTAATGAAAGATATAACAGAGATCATACATCCCTATAATATTAAATTACAGGAGTCCTAAGTACAAGGCCTGCCTTAAAACCCAATGATATTATGATGGAGGATGTTATACCAGACAGCCTTTCCAAAACCAACACCATTCATTATTTTGGATGATGACATATCAAGCTAGACTGGACTATGAACTTGGATCCTTGATGATCACTCAGGTAAGACTCCTTGACAATATATTCCTGAACTTCCATTCATCAGCCTTGCATTTGAGCTAATACTCTCTTACACTTAATTCATCTCTTGTAAAATGATCACACACTATTCAGAGACAATTAAGAGAAATGATTAGCTGACAATGTCATATTTGAGTGAATGTTCAAAGCAAAAGCTTAATTTCACTTACTGCTCTATACTGTAGTAATGTGAGACAGACTGTGAGTCCTTCTTTCTTCTGGGATAGAGTTAGTTTTATTCTCAGAAGCTGGTATAGTGTTATGTCTTGGGATTAGCACCAGAACAATGTTGAGAGCACATTGCCTGTTTTCAGTTGTTGCTAAGCAATGTTTACACTAAGTCAAGGGCTTGTCATCTTCTCATGCTGAAGACAGTGAGAAGGCTGGAGGGGCACAAGAAGTTGGGAGGGGGCACAGCCTGGACAGCTGATCCAAGGGATATTCCATAACATACGGCATCATGTTTAGTACATACACTGGAGGGAAAGCTGGTTGGAAGCTGCTGCTTGGGAACTGGCTGGATATTGGTCATTGAGTGGTGAGCAATTTCATTGTCCATCACTTGTTTTGTGTATCTTAAATCTATTAGTATGAGTGTTAGTGGTATTGTTATTCTTCTTGACAGACTCATTAGCACTCTTTATCTCAAACCACAGGTTTTCTCCATTTTACTGTTTCTATTTTCTCCCCCATTCTGATGAGTCGGAGTGAGCGAGCAGCTTCATGGAGTTTAGGAACTGGCAGGGCTCAAATCATGACACTGTACTTCCTCAGTAATGTAAGGTGTGCATTACCTTAGGAGCTAAGTAAGGGAAACTTGAAAAGATTTACTGATATATACCTATCTACTAATATAAACTTTTCAAATTTATTTTACAATCTTCAGCCATGTTATGGTTCTCTACCATATATAAATATGCAGCAAAGATGAGACCTTCTACATTTAAATCCACAACACTCTCTTTGAGGAAAAAGTAAATTTAAATTATATGATTTATAGGGCATTCAGTCTCCAGTAATGACAATAACAGTGAGGACTAAAATGTGCTTGCTGCTGCTGTATTGTGGGCTATCTTGGTAGCTGCATCATGTTAGATGAGAATGTCACCTGTTGCAGCAAATGCAGCACACCTTGAACAACTGTAAATTAGCAGTTATGCCAAATGAATTTGCTGATCCCTTAGCCAGGTTATCGGTATTACTTAGGTACTTTGTTCACAGGTTCCTAGACTACGTGCTGTCACTGAGAAAAGTCCTCACAACAGGCTTATACCATAAAGAGAAACACTTGTTGGCATTTGGGCAGTAGTCACCATCTGTTGGGTTTTTTGGTTCATTACTGGCACAGACACAGGTAAGATTTCCATTCCACCATTGTATTTGAGGCTATCTAACAATATCAACTCACATCTGAACCTAGTTTTTCTCAAGCACCTTTCCCCTGCCCTGGAGCAGGAAAGGTGCATAAAATGACTGTCAGCATAGAGGCAGGGTTCCTTACCAGAAAGAAAGCAGTATCTCACTTGGGAAGAATCAGGAGTGGCTATTCTAGTGAAAATGTTTGTTAAGTATCATTTTCCCAAGCCTTATCTGTACATGTAACTCTCCAAAAGTTCAGTAAAAGGAAACTTTTGTGATCAAGTAATCAAAGTTTTCTCTACTTCTACAGTCAGCTATTACTGATGTTGTCATCTGTGCTGACAGTGTAGTGTCTCCCTCAATTTGGGAATTATTCTGTCTTGAACTAGCCAGTGCTTATGATTCTTACTACTTTTCTTGTTTTTTTTATTAACCAGCCTTCTAGGAAATTACATTGACAGCTGAAGATGGGATACACGCATTAGTTAACATGCAGCCTTCTTTATTTACAAAGCTTTCCTCAATTCTGCATTTTTCCTCGGATGCTAGGTGGTTATGTATTCAGTGAATAATTCCTGCCTTTTCCACTCCTCCATGAAAATCACATAACATAAGCACATCAAAGCTGCTGTCGATAAGGAATTAGCAAGGGATCACCCTGTGGAGGGTCTCTCAGTCTATGAATACTACTAATAAGGTAATAAGTATGAGAGTTTCCTCAATATGTAATTGCTTACTCTTCATCTCAGCAGGTTTTTCTTTACCTAATCATCAGCAAAATAACCCATGTAAATCACAGAACAGTCTGGTTGTTTGATCAGTCCCTTTCTTTGTGTTAGCCCTTTGATATTTAACCTCCCATTTCAGCCAGCCTTACAAGGATGTTTTCCAGAAAAACTATGTCTCACTGGATGCTATATTAATCATTTGGAGAGAAGGTGCATGTTGCTAGGCTGGCAGTAAGTGTATGCATGTGAAAGCAGGGCCAGTCGTGAGTCACAATGAGTTTCTTCTGCAACAGACCAAGAGCCCTTCATCTTTATTGACCTAGGGAGCAGGTCAGATATGATGGCTGCTGTAACAAAGACATTTCTTCAGTGCAAAAATGCCTTTGCAGTCACACCACATAATCAGTCTGAAAATCTCAATTTTATTTGTCCTTAAAATACTTCAAGATAACAGCACAATATGACTGACACGCTAGAGGAAGGGCTAATACTCAGTCTTTTCCAAGCCACGACAGACATGCAAATTAAATCTTACTGGAGATTGTAAGCCTTTTGGCAAACTCTAAGTAACTTTTCACCTACTAACTAAAACAATAGCTAGCTTCAGAAGAAAGTACCTTTACCAGATAAATAAAACACTGTCTCTGTTACCCAAAAAAACCCCAACAAAAACCCAAGGAAACCCCCAAACAATGATAAAAAGTTGTTGTGGTAAGCAATGGGCTTATAGTGTCTCTTTCTACTCTGCAAAGATTTTGTTTTTTCACCCAGCTTGTGAGAGAGCAAGCAAACTGCATACTAATTATAGCACATTTTTTAGTTATTTTCTATGATCAAGCACATGATAGTGAATTGTGCACATGTGGATGCTGAAAAGCAATAACTTAGGATCAACCTGGATTCAGGTAAGGCATAAAAACTCTCATGTGAACCACAACAAAAGAAGGATAACACTTTCACCATTTTCCTATCCTAGGGTACTTTCTCCAGCTCTACCTGAAGAACAAAACTTCTAAGGTCATTGTAATGGAAAATTACTACCCTCACACTTATGTATGTGTTATGTTGGAGGCAAAAACTTCATGTATCAAAAAAATTAAAATTTAATTTTATATGACAAATTGCAAAAGAAGAAAAATCAAAGATAATTAATGAACTTTTCAATAACACAATAAGCTCGTATCCACAGAGATACATGACACTGTAAAACTGCTCAGAGATTAAGGTTTGTAAGTTGTGTGGCAAATATTATAGGGATCTTAGTTTCTATCCTGTTTCATGGGATGAAAAGGAGCGTTTAACTGCTTGGCTCCTGCTGTTTTTGAATGAAAATCCAATGCTTCATTAATATTTATCCCTTTTTCTTCTAACCCCACTATACATGCTCTCTTTTGGGAGTTTCAGGAAAACCAGCAATTATCACATCAAAGGTCATCAGTCCACCAGGGAAACTTCAATCCTTAACTGGTGGAGAATTGCTGCAGCTTTTGCAAACATCTCAGATCAGCCGAGCAAGTGTTTTCCCTCCTCCCTTCCCTCCTGTGACTTTTGTTGGTTTTATTTAATCAGCTTAGAAGACCTCCTTAGTTTTCCTGTGATGCCATACACTATCCTAGACATCAAAAAGATTTTTATACTGCCGTTATATTTATACAGAGGGAATAAAAGAATAACAATGATGATTTAACTGTGCTGCACAAGAGGTCCAGCCTGACACAGTCTGAAAGACTCTGCTTAGATTTTCTGAAATATGTTTTTGTTAAGGTCTGTTCTGAAATTAATTGCAACACTTTTGCTTACTTCAATAGCAACAGTAGCATTAAAAAAGAAGAGGGTCCATCCTGATGAAAATGACGGAGATGTTCAATGTATTGCACAGCACAAATCAGAAAAAACACTGAGAAATGAAGACCCTACTCCTGCCAACAGCAAGTGTTACATAAAAGAGATGTCAGTCAAATGCCCAAGATAAATCAAGAAACTGTTTTCAAAATAACACTCTTTAAGAAAATAATAAATTCTGTGTTCATGTTACCTATCTTTTGGTTTCCTACAGTCTGAGATAGTGCATTTAGAAAGTATTTTTGGCAATCCTAGGTACTAAAATATGTTTATTTCTTTCTTCCAAATGAGAGATAAGTTTTCCTAGAATCATATCATGCCAAAAAATGAGATGTCTGATAAAGGAGAATAAGCTGGCAGCACTAAAAATGTGCTTTCTTCAGGACAGGGGAAGACAGACCTGATGACACACAATGGGAAGGGCACCATATTCATCTGTGTTTTCAACCTCACGGGAGAATTGATGACCAAACATCATTAATTCTGAGTATTACTTTTTTTGGACTCTCGTATGTTTGCACAATGAATTGATTTAGCTATGTAGGAGTCTCAATGTTAATCAAAACATGACTTCACTGTCATGGAGCCTGCTAGCTTGGGCAACTTACCTCTACTAAAATAAAGTATCAGTCAGTGCTTAAAAAAATAATAAAAATAAATTTAAAAACATAAATCAACAAAACCGTCAGGGAATACTGCTCCACTTTGTTTGAAGTACCATTTCTTCTGACTACTGTTTCTGCCTCTGATTCTTTGTACAAATCCTGTAGTCAAGTTGCTTTAAATAAGTCTTTTCTGCTTTATATGTGATACTGCGCAAGGAATTTGCTTTCAAGATATTGTCAAGCAAATCTGAATAATTTTATCCAATTTACTTTTTTAATGTAATTAGTTAATTGGTTTAAGTTAAAAAATTAATCCATGCTCCTCAGTGCCTCCCTTGATGACAGAGAAACAGAGGGAACACTCCCATATACTCAGCCACACCAGCTGTATGTTTCTGAAGCATGGTTTTCACTTTGATAGAATTAAAATGTTTTAATTTCATGTTTCTTTACTTTACAATAAAAGCTAATCTCACATCTGAGACAGTGGAAAACCATATAAGAAGCCACAGGACCATGTGAGTCTGAAATTTCACCCCTTCTCTGCTCTACAGCCATCTTATCAAGGTATGAGCTGGTATGTACCTCCTGCATGAGAGAGTTCCCTCTTTATGAAACACTTTTGGTGAGGATCCTGTCCTTGTACTTATTTTGGTAGGGCAGAAGGGGAGTAGTGGGAAACAGGCAGAAGAATTGTTTCTTCTCCCAGACAAAAGCAAGCTGCTGTCTTACTGTGTGCTGGCAAGGCTAGGAATAATGGTATTTCTACTACAGCTTTACATCACATAATTGCCTTAAGTTCCTTGGACATCTTGCTAATGCAGGGCCTCCTCTACAATTAATGTACTTAAAGTGGATATAATAATGTGTTTTTACTGTACTTTTGCATTACTACATCTTGGGTATTTAAGGGTTCAGTGCAGTTGGCACTGCATTTGGCACAAAGTAAACTCAAGAATTAGCTAGGAGCATTTTTTTGTACATAAATGGACTTTGCTAAAAAGTGACATGAAACCAATGAACATTTGGTTTGTTCAAATATCTAAAGTGACTAAACATTTGAACTTGACATCAGAACATGAATATTTTCACAGCAAAATGTAGTGTGCTGAGGAATTTTGCCTATGGCTATGGTATGAATGAACTAAATCATCCCATAAAAAAGACACATTTCTTCAATCTTCCACTGACCATGTAAAATAAAGGACTTGATAATAGTACAGCAAGCAAGCTTTCATTCAAGCAGTGAAATATTATTGTTTTATGATTAGTACATTTGGCCATACTGGTATGGCCAGATTTTAATTCCTAGTTACTGCTCTATTTTCAGCTCTGCTAACTTTGGTACAATTCAGACAGATTTGACAGAGTAGAAAGAAGCTGCAGAAGCAGCTGAAAGAGTTTCAGTCCAGTGGACTGAAAGTTCAGTCAGGTGAGCTGAAAGGAGCTTTCCAGGTAGGAAACCATTCAGTAGAGACAAGGGACACACCAAGGGTCTGTCAAGGGAACACTAAACTTGCTGAACTGCCCTTAAGTTAGATCCTTAAGTTGAAAATGACAGTTGAAAACACCAAGGCTTTTTAAAAGAGTTTCTGCTATTAAAACAGCGACACTATTGCTCTTGGATAAAAATCCACTACTACAATTGGATATAAAAACCCTTGTCCCATCAAAGCTCAGCTGCAGCACTGTATCATGTGTAGCTATGACTTGTTAGAAACACTCTGAGGCTCTGAAGCTGCTGCAGAACTTTCAACTCCAGGAGACTTACGGGACAGAAAGGATGTGCTAACAAAAGCTGCTCTAGATGCTGTGATAAGCACTGAATTTCATCCACAAAGAAATGGTTCTTAGCATTGTACCCAACAGATTATCTGTTTTCCTGAATTACCATTCTGCAGCAGCAACAGCTTGAAGATAGATTAGTTTGCTAGTTACATACATACACTTAAAACTTCTGAAGCTTTAGGGAAAGATGTGTTTTCATGAAAGAGGTTTTCTATTTCCAACAGGCTGAGGAAATTCAGTTGAAGAATACAGTATCTGGATAACATCACTCTAAGGACAAATGAAGAGAGTATATTGGGGTTTGCATTTTGATCAAGTTATAGTGTGTCTATACACTACCACAGTCACAGTGAAATAAAAGCTTCATGTGAAATACAGTATTTTTACTTGCTGGCCCCCGGTACTGCATATTGCAAGGCTGCTGCTTGTCTAGACACAAGGCTGTGACTAACTGATGATTAATTAGCTTAACTTATACTCTCATCAAATTCATTACTTTCCTAAGTAATTTCTTAAATGACTTAGCTCATGTAGGCAAACTTGGGCAATTATTGACATAGTTCAAATTATTAAACACATGTAGCAGAAAGGCTAAAAGAAATACAATCAGACTGAAGTCTTACCAAATGTGAAGTTTTCTCTGGGGTCACAGGCAACAGATTTTCCTGGCTCCACAGAGCTTTCAGAATCTGTTCCACATGGTGTGTCTTTGGTCCTTGTTTTGATAAGGGAAGATTGAGGGACTTGCCTAGGCAATTAGCAAGGCATGGTTGGAACTACCTGTATTTATGGCAGTTCCCAATGCATTTAACAGACAGCATTGACAGTAATTCCTTTCTCTGTCTAAGCAGTGCCTTAATTCTGCCACTGCTTACATTAAATGCTAGGAAGTTTGGATCAAAATCTTGACTACAGTTATGATCTAGAAATAGTTTCTGTATGTGATTGTTACCATCTGGGTCAACAGCTTTGTATTTTGTCAAATATCAGTCACAAGTGGACCAGATTGTACTCTAGTGAAAAAACAGGACCATCCCAGTATAACTTATTCACCTTTCAAATTGTGAGGCTCAATTAATTAATACTTTTAGAAAGTTCTTGATGATAAGTTGCTATAGAAATCAAAAATATTTGCAGCCCATAGAAACGTTTTCTTCAGCACAATTAAGATATTGCTACATTTTCTCTAGTTATGTCTCAGTCTTGTCCATGTATCTTAGTTTTCCATTGTCTAACAGAATGTTTGAGGTTTCTAGTGCCATTTATACACAAGCTGATGTTACAGCTTTAGAACCTCTACTACTTGAAATAGGACCTTTGAAGGGAAAAGTAAAAATATAGAAATTAGCATAAAGTCACAAAGAATCCAACTGAATCATCCAAAAGTTTATTGTTCAGAATTCTCTGCTCATGACAAGATAAAAATAAGGGCCTCTGGGAATAACTTTATTGGAAGTGTCTGCCTAGGACTGATGCAATGGAGTCTCCTGATGTGAAGCACATTTTAAAGATGAATAGATATCTTTAAAATGGATTACTTGTTGACAACCTAAAAACATCTATCCTAAGCACTAAAGTCCCCTCAACCTATAGCTATTTAGAACTGACTTTTCTGATTGAATGCAAGTCCATGCAACTCCTCCTATCATTTCAAAAAAGACATGTTAGTTGAAATTAAAAAATTAAAATAAAAGAATTTAAATATTCAAAATATATTTTTAAAACAGGAAAAAAACTGTCTGAAATCTTGTAGCACTGTGCCTCCTCTAATAAACAAACTCCTCTTCTAGAAAAATGGACCATGGTTCAGAAGCAATTGCTTCAGTCCCTTCCTGACAGACCTTTGTCACCTGTCAGATGGATAGCCACCAAAGCCAGCTTCACTATGACTTTTTGTAGAGCAGCATTGAGCCAAAATTAATAAACCCCAGCCATATATAGGTCAACACAACCAGTCTCTGTGTTTTCCAGGGAGCTGGCTTACTATGGAGCCAGATAAGATTTACATGGGCTTATTATCTCCAGTTCTGTGTAACTCAAAAGCAGCTGTACTGATGCTAGAGTTGAGATGCTCCTGGAAGGACTTTAGAAACATTCATGCAGCTCTCTGCTTCAGCTGGTATCTGTGGGATGAATAATCTGCAACACAGGGATAATGAAGTGCTGACTGTATCCTGCTTCTGAATGGGGGCACAACCAACATACCTAGTGAGGCAGTGCTAAGACAGAAAAATTCAAGAGCTTTGAGCTGAAAAGGAATTCAAACCTTTCTTTATTTCCAGGCTGTCAGCCACTTGTTTTGCACAGAAAAACAAGACTGAATCTTGTTATTTAAAGAAGGTCAGAGAGTCAGATTCACCTTCATGCATGGGATCAAGCATGAAAATCTGTGAAGCACTTCAGGTGTGTTCTGACCTCTTGTCAGTGCTCCGTAGGTCTTGGGCTGAGCCCCTCTCATGGTATGAACAGGGCCCTGAGGCCTCTATCATACTTAGTACTAAACAACTTCTGAGTGTTCTTACTTTATGGTACTAATCATTATTTGGAATTGTTCAAACTCTACAGGACTAGCTCTCTAACTTCTGGTTTTAATGTTTTCATTGGAAATGAGTAAGTGTAATTAGTTTATGTAATGCTTGATGAGAGTTAGCATTACTAAATGCTTACTGACCACCCTGAATATCTTAAATATGAAAAAAAAAATTCTAAAGTTACTTGCCTCATGAATACAGCATATATATCCCTCCTGTGATAAGTAAAGAAAAGTAAGTTAACCATACACTGGATTTTAATTACACCTGATGGCTATATAACAGAACAGGAACTTATTCATGTTAAAATCGGAACAGTTTTAATTCAATCATGTCTACTTCACACATACATCTGCATCTAGTTAAATTGATTTCATGGGATAGGATTCACCTCTGCATCACAGACATCAAGATTTAATTCTCAAAATGGTGGTAGGTGTTTAAGCTCTTACAACAGTCAGAGGACAGTCTAGCCTGTACAGTTAGGGGAACCTGCAAATTATTTCACTGTCCAGGTGCAGCTCTCCAAACTCCCCTGGCTGCATTGACTTTAATGCTATTGCCTATCATTGGAGTCCAGATGTTCACATCCTAGAACCTATGCTAGGTGTCTTGATCCAACCCAGCAGATGGGGTAACTGGTGTAATTTTTTGAGATATTGTTTTATCCTTTTTACAGAAAAGATATTGAAAAGCACAAATGTGAAAGTTTTAGGATATAATCAACCTACTGTACATACATGAATGAAAATCTCCCTGGTGATGCTCTTTCAAGTTGTATGCAAATGTACAATTATTGTACAAGTACAAAAGTGACAAGAGGAAGAAGATTAAATAGTCACATGGGGGACAGTTTCATAAATTTCCATGATTTCCCAGCTTGTGTCTGGGGAAGCAGTGATTGCCAGTACAAAACAAGGCTAGAAGTTACACCTGTGTCTTCATCTACATCTTCTTATGGGTGCACACACACATACATGCTTTATGTTCCTTTCTTATGCATGCATTTAAAACTTAGTACACTTATTTTCTCATAAGGTGAGAGAAAACATATTAACGCTTTGCAATCTGCAGTTCAGATGAAAAATACGGGCTTGCATTCAGAAGCAAAAATTGTAACCCTGAATTTTGTCAATACAAGCAAATAAAATGCTGCTGCCTTTGGAAGAGTGGCACTGACGTAAGACTACACTTGCAATACTAAAAATATTTATTTACTGGTTTTTCTTGTGCTTTAAGGAA
The DNA here is from genome assembly GCA_013400435.1 of Pycnonotus jocosus. Classification (NCBI taxonomy): domain Eukaryota; kingdom Metazoa; phylum Chordata; class Aves; order Passeriformes; family Pycnonotidae; genus Pycnonotus; species Pycnonotus jocosus. Next base: position 607,005 of record VWYP01015594.1, read on the forward strand.
GCTGTGCCTGAGTACCCAATGCCACTGTGAGGGAAGGCATGGCCAGCTTTGTCCCCCAATATTTTTCTACTTTCTCCTGAAGCCTAATACAACATACTCGATGGTGGTCTGTTCCCCTTTCTGTGCTCAACTGTGCTAAGCAGGCTCAGCAAGATGTCCAGATACCAAATTTTGCTATGAAAAGCTTCAGGGCAAAATATATGGCATTTTTCAAGTTGCATTTGCTCTCATCTTTTTGCCACTTTTTTTTTTTTTTTTTTGCCAGTTTCGCACCTTCTGCAACTTTCTACAGAGATAAAAATGCAACTAGGAAGAGAATGAAAAGACTCAGAGGAATGTTTAAATGTTTAAATGTTCATTAAGAAAAAATGTGACTAAATGAAAGAGGGAAAGGAGGCAGTGAAACAAATGCACAGATGTGAGACAGGCATGTCCATGTACAAGCCTGTGCTGATTAAGCTAATCAGGTTCAGTTAAATCCTTGTATAGGCATTTCTAGAAACTGTGACACATACACAAACAAATTAACAATCTCTGTCAGTACTTGGGTCACTATGGCATGAACCAATGTGCTTTTCAGCAAGTACACAACAAATCACATCAGTGCCCTTTCAGAGAAACTTAGGGGCTTAACTTCACAGGAGCAATTAAAATAATCCATACCTATCGTGCTGCCAGCTTAAGATACCTCAAGTTCTTTGGAGACCTAATGCTGGGCTTCTGGGTCTGCTCAGTTGTCACCCTGTCTGTGTTGCACTAATTGCTTGAGATCCTGCCTTTTAGCTAAAGCTGTTTGGGAGATGCAAAGCAGGCATAATTCTCCAAAGGACTCCAATTTGTGAGGCACACACTGTTCATGGAAAATTCATGGGATGCTGGGGATCCATCAGAAACTGGAAGTCTCAATTTCAAGGATTCCTCTTTGTGATGACATCTGGAGCTCCAGCTCCAGTCCCAGGAGTGTTCCTCAGTCACCAGGCAATGGTGAAAAGAGGTTAAATACACCTCTCCTAGGAAAGTTGGTCCAGGCAAGATCCATATGCTGGGGAGCAGGAGGAGGGGAGTGCTTAGTTCTGCAGTTTAGATCACTTAATGTGGTGATGAGCTGCTGGCATTCTTGAGACATTTCTGCTTCCTATCAAACAAAAATTTTGGGATAACGTAGAAAGAGTCTAAGAGCAAGCACTGAGACTGAGGACATGACTTCAGGCTCCAAGCATCTGTTTCTCAGAGAAGACTGGCTGTATCTGTGTTTGTGCAAGAGACAGCTATCTGGGGGATCCATGCCTTTGTCATCCACTGTAAGCTGTTATCATTTCCCCTTGCTCAGATCTCATGCTGGGAGGAAAAAAACCTACCCCACAGATTGTAGGTGTCAGATAATACTTAGCAAAATCTGTTCCCACAGCAATCTAACCTAAACTCCCTTTATTGCCTTTTGCCTTAGAGAACAAAACTTTTCTCAAAGCACTCTTCACCACTCCAATGCACAGGAGAACTCATGTGTACCCTGTGATGGCTGGGGAGGTTTCAGGCTCCCATCTGAGTGGCTTAATTTATTTTCTGATTACCTGTTAGAGATGACTCACAACATTGTGTAAGTCTTGGTATTGTTACACGACTTATTTTGTCACTCAACAACCCAGGAAGGAGCCAGGAAAGCAGCACTTCAACTCTGCTCCTGAGTTTCAGCTATTTGATCAGGCTTCCTTCCTTAAGACTGCTGCCTGCAAAGTTTCACAAAAGCTGTTGTTTTTTATAACTGTAATTGTAAGTTTAGTTTGACCTATTGTACCTAAACATATTTTTTAAAAATGTTCTTAGGGCTAAATATATAAATGATTCTCTCTTTTTCTGATCAAGAAGAAATTTTCTACCTATGTAAAAATTGTTTGCTATTTAGCTAAGGGCATAAACATTCCTTTGGGAGATCTAAACTAAATGAAGCTATAGATTTCAGAGCTGGAGGTTTAATAATTCCCTCAGCTGTATGCTCAAGGGCACAGGCCCCTCTTGGGCAGAGACTACACTTTGCCAAATTCATTGAATGAAAGCTAAAAAGACCCTGATCCACTCAAACACAGAAACAACTTGTCATTACTTGCATTGTCAATACCTGAAAACATGTGACCTTTGCTGCTGGCAAAGTTACACCTTATAGCCCAGAGGTACATCAAATGAGCTTAACACAGAGTCACTTTGACACTAACATTAATCTAGGGCTTGTGGACTTAGGAGAATCACAAATTTTCTTTTATAGCTTGAAGCAGATCAAACATCTCCCTTTAACGAAACAGTTTTGAGTTTTCTCTGCAGTTTTAACAGCATGTATTATTCTACTGCTCATTAACCCCTTGTTTATTTGGCTAGCATCCATAAAATTACACATCACTTTCAATGATGGGTGAAATGATCCCTCTTGTTTTCTTCATATAGTAAAGTAAGAGTGCAGTAGAAAATTGCCTTGCACCTGAAAATCAGACCATGCATTCTCAAGTTGGTACAATAGCAGTTGCTACTAGATAGAAGAAAAGATAGAAATCACCACTTCCACCCCAAAATATGCTTAAAACACATATCTTCTTTTAAATGGTTAAAAATTCATCATGGTCCTGATGAGTACTTTGAGGCATAAAATACATCCACTATGTTCTAAACATGACAGAATATAATCCTTCTGGAATTTTAAGTGTAACCTAAGCATTAGGCTGTGCAAACAGGGGGATATTTATGAATTTATCTAAATCACAGCTGAAATTCTAAGTCCAAGTTTTCATAGAAAACCTGTTTTCTTTTGTTGTCTTATGACATTCTGGATTATTTCAATAGTTATGCAGAGTTTTAAATATTCAGGAACACAAAATGTACATGATGGTTTAATTTGGTACCATTTAAACTATGAAGTGGGGAAGGCCTGCTACCTAAAAGAAAAAAGTTAATGTGTGTATAAGAATCTCAAAATGCTGGTAAAGAATGTTTTTATTTCAGTTACAATTACTGTGTCATCATATCTTTATTTGCTTTCAATTTGTTGCATGGTTAAACATTGTCACTCAGTCATGTTTCTGGCAATTTATAAATATAAATTTAGTGGCTATAAAGACCTGCTTTGTTAATCAGTGTTTATATTTTATTGCCTTAGTCATCTTAACTTACATCTCCCGGGATTTCAAAATCCCATAGAATCCCTGATCACTGAGGGGTCTGAGAAGACTTTCAGTGGGAACTGCCATGGTCTGCAGCTTCCAGGATCAGTTCCTGGAGATAAATATGCTCCCTGTGTGATATGTGGCTGTTGAGCCATGAAGCCTGGGATTCATGCTCTGTGGCATTCATGAGCATCCCACTACTGCATTGCCCAAGCACTTCACAATCCTAAATGTATCTGTTCTGGGAGGTGGTGAAGCAATGTTTTCCCTGTGGCATTGGCTGTAGCACTGTCACGTAGGAAGTCTTGCCCAGAGCGAGAAGGTGGGACTAGATTCCTCTAAATACCAGCTTATCCAACTAACCAGAGCGCCAACTTTCTCACTGCAATGTAGCACCAAAGAAGCTGAGAAGGGGATGATATCTTACTTAGAGAGTCTCTTACATGCACCTCTCTCTCCTCTGTACACATTCCTATATATTAGGAACCACAAAACTGGCTGGAAACTAATGAATTTTTCTTCCACCTGAGGAATAAAGTGTGAAACATGGTTGAATTCTTCCCCAGAAGTAATCTGTTCTTTAGGTTAGAGCCTGCACTTCACTTGTACCTGATCTAATCTACTGCTCTACTGACTTCTGAAAAGACACAAACCTACTCCTACTACATGTGACACAGACTGTAAGCCATTTTCTTCTTCCTTCTGGGAACAGATTGAGGAGGTAGCAGGGAAAATGAATACAACTTGAGGCAACAATAAGAAATGTTGTCTTATATCTGTAAAACTGCAAGGCAACAACAAACGCTGGAAAGTTTTACCATTAGTGTTTCTTGGCCCTGAGTCAGTGAGCTGCTTCGCTGCTATGTCAATAGCACATATACTTATATAAACACATGTCCAAATACTTTTCTCACTGCAAGTAGATTTAAGCAGTTGCAGACATATAATTTTTCTGGATGTCCAAAAAGTCCTCTGTGAAGAAATGTCAGGCTTATCCATATGCCTCACTCAAAAAGCATTTACAGTTTTAATATTACTTTATCTCACCACTTATGTGACATTAGGCAGTTCTGCCTGTTTGCATGGTTTTGCTTTAATAGTTTTCTTCTGTCATTTTGGTCTTAATATGTAAAGTCACAAAAGGGTTTCTTTTCTGGTATTCTTCTCTTCTTTTCCCAGACTATATCATGTGAACTAGTTTCCATGTAGACTTCATGAAGATCAACAAGGCCAAGTGCAAGGTCCTGCATGTGGATCAAGCACAAATATGGACTGGGCAGAGGAAGGATTGAGAGCAGCCCGGTGGTAAAGACTGGGGGAGTTGGTTGACCAGAAGTCCAGCATAACCCAGCCATGTGCACTTAGAGCCCAGAAAGTCAACTATACACTGGGCTGCATCAAAAAGAGAGTGGCCAGCATGTTGAGGGAGGTTATTTCACCCCTCTACCCCACTCTTGTGAGATCCCACTTGGAGTGCCACATCCAGCTCTTGGTGTTCTCAACACAAGAAGTTCATGGAACTGTTGAAGCACATCCACAGGAGGGCCATTAAGATGATGGGAGGGCTGAAGTGCCTCTCCTCTGAAGACAGGCTGAGACACTTGGAGTTGTTCAACCTGGAGAAGAAAATGCTCCAGGGAGACTTTAGGGCAGACTTTCAGTACTGAAGAGCAGAAGGGGGACATTTTACAAGATCTGTAGGGATAGGACAAGGGGAAATGGCTTTAAAAGACAAAAGGACCAATTTAGATTAGATACTACGAAGAAATTCTTCTCCACGAGGGTGGTGAGGCACTGGAACAGGTCACCCAGAGAAGCTGTGGATGCCCTATCTCTGGAAGAGTTCAAGGCCAGCTTGGATGGGGCACTTAGCAACCAGGTCTAGTGGGAGGCGCCCCTGCCCAGGGTGGGGATTTGAATCCACATGATCTTTAAGGTGTCTTCCAACCCAAACCTTCTATGACTATGATTCTATAATAATTAAAATCCAGATTATTTTATAGGTCTACTTTGCATTTTTGCAGGAAAAGCATTGAGATACTTCTGGATCAAGTCACTGGCAGTAAAAGTGTATGGCTGAAAAAAATCACAGTTCTTCTTAAATGTTCAGCTGATGGGAAATATTTGGGAGGGGGTAGAGGAAAGAGTGACACATACAATTCTTTTATAAAATCCACCTTAAAAAGGTTTCTTACCTGAAATATTAGAAGCATTTTTATCAGACTATGCCTGTCTTATTTTGGTGCCCTTGAATGGTTGTATTTCTCCAGTAATTAATGACTGATTCTCGACAGGAAGGAAGTGACTTGGCTCTTACAGGGAAAAAAACACCACCTAAATGCAGGACAAGGTCCATAAATACTTCCAGAAACTAGCAATTTGACAGCTTGATCTTCAAATCCTAAGAGTAAACTTAGAAATAAGTTCCTGCCTTCATTTTGGCGCAGGTTGGAAAGGAAGCTGTTTGGATCTCTTTCGCTGTTGCCCGCGTCTGTGTTGCCCAGCACGCCGAGCACTCTGCCCACCAAACTGCTGAGCGCCTGTTCCTCATTAAGGCATGTGGTGCAGAGAAACACACCAGAGAGAAAACCAACCAAGCAACATAATCAGCAGCTGAGAACTCCTTCCCACTAAGGAGCAGGAGGAAACGAAGGAGAAAAACCTCATCCTTTCTCTTTGCATCTCTACTGGTGTGAACTAATTTAATAGGGATGAGCAGCCACAAAGGCAAGCAAGTTAACTGACATGTGGTAGGTTACAGATATACTAAAAACGGAGCCAAGAATCTTCATTTTCACAGCTTCTCAAGGGAAAGCTCTGAGATCACAGACTTTCTGCTGTATTGACAGTCTGAAAAAAACTCCCTCTAGATCTTAATCAACAGTGTATATAGAGAAACATGGGAAAGGCTTATGTGTGAGAGTGCGATGGGAAAGAAAACCAAATGGAAAAGGCTCTTGTTTACCAGGTCAGATCAGAAATGTGATGTAGGCAAGAAAGTCATAAAAAAGAGAGGAAAAGAAGGGGAAAATTTGTCTATTTTTCTAATATCTCATTTTATCAGCTGTAAGTATTGTAGCTAGAAATCATTTGCCCTCATGCACTAAAGGGAACCTCCCTTACCTTTCAGTTAATAATCCCCTTCTACATAATCCACTTTTTCTAACTGAAAAACTTGACAACATGAGAGGAAAAAGAAACAGTTTTGTTGGCAAAAGTGGAATATGCTACTCAGAGAACTAAGGTCACTGATGGTAGAGATCACACAGGGGGTATACAAAAGTGACTGGCCAGCTTGTTGGCAGATAATCTTTCTGTGGGTGCATGTCTGAATTGTATAGGCATGCAATATAGAGATGCACCTCTGTGTTAGAAGGCATTCCCTAAAGAACATTCCTATTTTTGATAAGTATTTCCTTGTGACCTTTTCACAGGAGAGAAAGAAAAGGCCTCTAGACAAGGAGATGAAGACACTTGCTAAAATTCTGGATAGAGAAAAGATGATTACAGATTCAGCACAACTTAGCTGCAACCTGTGTAGACAGTTAACAACAACAAAGTATCACAGCACAGAAAAAGGAACCCTACAAAAGACTGTGGATCTGCTGTACACCTGCAAGCAGGACTCATAGCAAGACCTTGCTGATGGGCCCTCAGTGCACACACAGTGAAATGAAGGGTGATGCAGTGAACTGCAAGAAAATGTTACATGCTCTAGTGCTCTGTGTGTCTGTTTCTCAGCATCCCAGCTTCTCCTAGCAATCTATTGACTGTTGGGATTTTTCTGAACTGTGCTGTGAGACCCATCTGACTGACCATCCACCCAGGTTTCTCTTGCAGACACCGCTGCTCAGCCCCGTACTCCTGACCTCATGCAGATTCACTCTCCCAAGTCCTGTAACATGCAAGCCTCTCCAGCTCCCATTTCAAGATCATGCTCATTTCAGATGGACTGAAATGGGTTTTTCAAGCTCTTTCCCTTCCCAAAAATAAACTGAGAACCCTACATATGTATTGGGAACTGGGACCGGGATACATGTGTGGGTAGTAATGAAACTACATTTCTGAAAAATACAACCCCCAGGGTTCAGGTGAATTCAACTTAACTGAAGTTGGCTCCTGGAATGTCAGTGGATAATGTGCCAGGAAGGTCTTTGCACTGAGAGTGTCATTAATAGATTATATACATAAGAGACATGATTTTTAAGCTTCAGGTCAAAAAGTTGCCTTTGCATTTTCCTTGGAACCTTCCAACTATTTTATCCACGGTGCAAGTGATAACACTTTACTTCATAATAAATATTCTAGAGGCATTCCTAATACTGACAAATATTAATTACATTTATGTACATTCACAGTTATAGGTTCATTGTATGAGGCACTAAATCTGTAGAGAAAAGGTATGTTTATAAACTTTTCTTGTAAAATCTGTCTAGAGCAGCAGATGATGTAGTCAATGAAGAGTGAACTGCTGAAGTTTCATGTTAGATAAACAATGTTCAAGCTTTAAAAACAATAAAAATTAACCTTTGGATCTACAAAATTTGCTTGGAATTCTTCCAATATAACATCCCTCTTAAGATTACTTGGGCTTCCTGCCTTTGGTAGACTGAGAACATGACCAAAATGATCACTTGTCATTTCATTGAGCAGGACTGAAAGGTATGTCAAATAATAAGTCGACCCATTCTCTTCACCAAAATCAAGAGCATTCATCTATATCATATTATTTCATAACTTCCACTTCTGTGGAAATCTGTGGCATGTATTTTCTTGGCCTTAGTCTGGTTAACCTCTTCAAGATCAACCTAGGAAAATTGTAGCTAAACCTATAGATAAACATAGTAAAAATTTAGATAAAGTTGGAAGAGAAAATTAAGATGGAAATTAAGTTAATTACTGGATCATTGGTATAGGACAGCCTGGATATTCTGATATGATGTATGCAAAAAAATAATATCTGCTTTATATGGGACCATTATGCAGCCACACATCTGGAGGGAAAATAAAGCAGATTGAATAATCTTATGTTAAGTCTAGTAATTATGAACCATTATCTGAAGATCTGGAAATTTAGATATTTTGTAATTAAAATAAACTATGAGCTAACATGTCAGAGAGTAACTGGTTCCAAGAAAATTCTATACAAAGACTTGCATGTGAAATAAAATTGATGTATACCAGCTGTCTTTCACTGCTAGCAATGTCTTCATTTTAAGTCCAGCTTCACCTCTGCCACACATATACCTGCTATTAAATCACATGCATTTGTAAATTGTTTAGCCAGAAATACTTTATGTAAATGAGGTGACAGAAAATAATATAGTTGAGGGAAAAAATGAATCTCAGAGCATTTCAAACTTCCTGCTCTGTGTTCTGTCATGTGGCTTTATATTTTTATTTGCTAAGCTGAGATGTATGATTTGATACTCAGTCTACTGCCATAATTCCCACATCACGAGGTCACCACACAACTTGCTATGAATTCCACCTAAAAGCCAGCCAGACCTTGAAAGCACATAACTATCACAGATATTTTGGAATTGCTTTGATAGAGTCACATAAGACAGCTTGCATAAAGCTTTTTCTTTGCCATGAGCAGCTGCATACAGTGAGATTAGGTTCAAGTTTTCATAATCGTCAAGTTCACATAAACAAGGAAATATTCCAAACCATTATTTTTGCTTAATGTATATCTTTCCCTGCAGGAAAAACTGCACTTTTATCTTGACATAACTGAAGCCTATTAAATATTCCTTTTCGTAAACTCAAGACAGGCATACATTTTTTCACAGGATATTATTCAATAACCACAAAACAGAATTCCTGAATATCTTAAAAATTAGAAAGATAATAGCAGTAAACCTTGGATTGAAAAGCTACCTGTGTAATCATTTACTGGGTTACTAAAATGTGAAGGGTCCTTGGGTTAGTCTTGAGCCTTTAAAGTTTGGCAGAATAGAACCTCCAGAAGATTTACTACAGCTTAATTATTGACCTGACATAATACTTAAACTATGCAGTACAAACTGATGGCTCATTTGGTTTAATTAATTACTGAATATACATATCATTTTTGTACCTCTGAAAATTTCCTGAAGTTAATGTGCCCTGGTTAATTTTCATAGCATTGGATAGAAGTCTGTATGTCTTGCTCAGTGAATCTATTATGGGCAAAACCTGCAAAAAGAGGAGAACACATTAATACTTATAACTACTAGGAGTCACATCGTTGTAACATAAGCTCTGTTCATACTAGGTTTAGAATTTGTTTGCAAAATTTAACTTTTTAATTCATATTTACTTTGCTGAATCACTCTGCAGAACCAAGTTTATCCACATATAATTACCTTGCTTGCAAGTTAGCATGTTGCTATAGTTAAAATAATTGAAACTTAGAGCCTCAATATACCCAGATTCTAATGAACAGTTCAAATATCTAGATGTCCATCACTAAGTTCTATAACTTGTCAGGATATTTTCTGAAAATATGTGTAACATTTTAATGGAAATATCTGTTTTGTAGATGCTTGTCTTAGCTTTCATAATTGTTCATTTGTCCTTTACTAAAATAAGATAATATTGAAAACATATATAAATTAGCAAAAATTATTCCATTTTGTCTTTAGGCATCTGAAAGGTAGCTACCAGTATCTGCCTTATTAATCTGAATTCCTTGCTTGTCTTCTTCCTTTGATAAAAACCAACTGGTTGATACCTACTTTCTCCACTTCTGAACTAAGCTATTGTTAAGATTCTAGACCTCATAGGTGACTTCAGTCAGGAGAAGGTTTCCCTGACAGGAAAAAAAAGAGCTTTGCTTCATTTATTTTTATGAACACAGGAAACATTTTGTTGGTGTGAGCCACATTTTCAGTCCCAACTAGGCACAAGCTTTGACAGAAAAGCCACCACCTTCCTCCACCATCCTGGCAGTGAGTGTCCCCTGCATGTGACAGCACAAACACTCCTGGGGCTGAGGGGAGCCAGGTGAAAAAACTAATCTGTTCAAGCACTAACTACGCCAGCCAAAATCATTACAGCAAACCAGCAAGCAAGATCATTTTTCAGATGGGTCAGCTCTTTCACTTGGCTCCCTGCGTTGTCACACCAGTTCCTGCACTCTCATAGGAAGGGAGGAGAAGCAGGGGTCACCACATGCAGCTTGCAAGTCCACATGTGCAGCTTGAAGCCTTCACCTTGAACACATGGGCACTGAAACCACCAGACAGTGCTTTCTTGCCTAAAAGTCAGCCCATCAGTCAAAAGGGCGTCTCTCTAGACTTTCTCTTCCTCTGTAGTGAAGTCTCTTTGTCTGTCAGGCTGTCTGCTCCCCTTCTCCAGGATCTCTCTCCATCTGGTGCACCATCCTTCTGGGAAGAACAGCCCCTGGCTGCCCAATGCTTGTGCACTCTGGAACAGCTCAGAGGGCTGACTTTGGGTTTGGAACAGTCACTCTTTACTGCTTCTTACAGCTGTTTGTAAGGGCAGTGGCAGAGAAGTCTATCTCTTTTGAGGCTGGTGAGTGCACTTAGATTCTTCATTTGAGAACTTCTGAAAGGTCAAACTGAACCTTATTAGGAAAGCTCTGGTGACTTGCACAGACACCAGCAATGCAAACAATGAACACAGATGGGGAGCATTATTTCAGTCACAGCTGGGTACCTGGGACCAAAAAAAAAGGAAAATTCCAGGAAAACTGGGGCATTTATAGCTCCCAGGGAATGGAGTGGGTGGAAAAAAAGAAAGAATGATCTCTCCCTTCAATAAACCAAGACTGGAGATAGTATAAATCAAAAATGAGGAACCTGAAATACATATAAGCCTAATATGCTGCTACTAAATGAAATGTAACCTTTCCTTCTCTAATGCAGAACAGGTTAATACAGTGGCATAAACAGTGGACTCATTGTCTCAGTTAATTGGAAGGGATTGTGAATTTTAAATCATCAGTTTTTAGGCAGCCAAGATTGTGAAGGTCTGAATAAGTTTAAATCAAAAGCTGCCAGTATTTGGAAACTTAACAAATTACCTCATAGTTATTAGCATGCCATAAATAAATACCTGCAGTATTATGGTCCTCTAAATCTTACCTTTTTCTTATGCAAGGAAGAAATATTATCATTATTTTTCCACTCTCAGTTCAGTTTTTCTTTCCTGTAATAAATAAACCAGTAGAAAATTATAACAATTTCTATGCAATAAACTTAATAACATTTTGAAAGAAGAAAAACCCAAACAAATCACTTTACCTATACATTACATGTAGGAGTAAATCCTAGCACAGTAAGAAAAACATTGCATACAGGAATTTTTTTTTTTTTTGGAGCTGTCTCCATAAACTTCACTGGGACCATTGTCTCAAATTTCAGCAGGGAGCAGTTACAAGCAAAGTACATTGGTACTGCAATTTTGCCCATTTATAAATAATTATTTTTCTTCTTTAATTATTTTCTTGGGATGATTATATGGGCCGTATAAAGTATCTACAGAGGGCAATAGCTCTCTAAAGCTGCTTCTGCAGGTGCAAAGCAGAAATCCAGCAAGACTTATTTAGATTCCAGCCAGTAAGTTCAGTTAAGCCTGTTTCCTAGTAAATCAAAATACAAACCAATGTGCCATTAGGTTTTCAGTTTGGTAGTGGCTTTGAAAACCAGTAGGTCTTCTTCAATTTCACCTTGAAAATGGAAGCTCAGAATCTATACCAAACACTTCATGTTTAAAAAATACACAGGCTTGAATTAACTAGAGAAATGAAAATTAATGTTGTTATTGTATTACGTATCATGTGGCTTTGGATCTCTTTATTTGAAAGATCAGTTTGTCCAGCTTTTAATAATGTATTATTTTTGTTGTTTGATTTCCATTTTTTTAGCAGAGCAGTAATTGCTAAGATAATCTGACTGAAGGGTTTCTTTGACATTGTCACTAGCTACTATTGAACCTTTTTGCTCACCATTAATATCATATAAAGTTATGGGCAACTAAAGAAGGCTCGTCTTTCTCTCCAGATACCCTCAGCACTCTTGGGCATGTGTACTGCTTGGGCTGAGAGGTTAGGATTTAAAAAAAGGCACTCTCACAGTCAATGACCCTCAACACCACTTGTCTGTCCCAATGGCCACACAAGCTCTCCTTGACCACATCAGAGGAGCCAGCAATGCTCTGCCAACCCTCTGAGTACCATAACTCTTAGGTGACCAGCACTAGGGATGGGTCACTGCACCAGGGCCCTTCCCACAAGAGATGGTTGAATGAACAGTAGTGTTACAACATTTTTTTTCTCCCATAGAAAAATTTGTGATATAATAAAAGCCAGGAAGCCAAAAAAAAAATTTTTTTTTTCCACTTACTGTATTAGCTAGACCAAGCCTCATGATGTAAGGACATAATCAGCCGTCGGCTGCAGTACAAGAGGATGTGAAGGAAGGGTTGGTATGCAAATGCTACAAGATGATTAACCATATTATTCCTTCAGTTTTAAAACATTAATGAGGTCTTATTCTGCTTGTTACTGTTTCTTGTTGTAGCTACATGGAGGAGTGGGCTGTGATGCATAAGGCCATAAGGTTTTTAGCCTTAGTAATGTGATTGCAAATCCCACAGAAAAGGTGACAGTGTACAAGTACCAAAGGATGAATTTTGGCCCTTAAATTGCTATTAAAAGGAATATTTTTTCCCTATTATTGTTGTTGTTAAGGGAAACAAATTAAGCAAAGAATTTTTTGGAAGGAGAGGTCTTTCTAATGGCCAAGAATGTTATAGCAAAGAAAATAAAACAAATTATTAAGATGAAACTAAGCTAATGAAGAAAACAATGGTTAGAACAGCAAATTAAACAAGATGCTTTAAAAAAACATCCTCACATAATTCCTGCTCACAGTCAGTAAGCTGACTGCATGTGGACAAGAAAATCTCTTTTTTTGTTGTTTATTTGTAAAAATATCTCCCTCTTTCACTGTGAGAGATAGATGATTTTTTAATAGAATTGTTTTTTGCTCACTACTTACTGAAGATGTTAATTTCAAGGACATGATAAGACAAAACCAAGAATAACCTAATTGCCCCATCCGGAGTGAAGAACTGACTTTAGGAATCCCTTTATCTATACATACAAAAGAGTAAAAATATCAGATGATGAAACAGACTGATGATGAAATAAGCCCTTGAATGACATACAGAAGAAAAGTCAAACAGCACAGGAATCAACAGGAATCTTCCCATTTACTTACGCAGGCACTAAGCAAGTTCACATAGAGCAGAAAAATACATATGGAGATGGTAACTACCATTGTCAAAGTTTCCAGATCTCTGTTTTACATATTCATGAGCATATGAAAATACTATGATTTCCTATAGGTGTACAAAAGAGTTCAATATGACTTAACTTTGGAGATGAAGTCATACCATAATTCTATTCTATGGAAAAAGGATTCCTTTTTTTTTCTTTAAATACTACTGTCTTTCAATTAGCATTAGAATTTTAATTTAAAAATTTTTCTTTCCTTACTTTTATTCCTCGGGTTTCTGTGCATCATTTAGTACCAAAATTCTTAAAACAAATTCTTAATATAGCCAGGAACCTTGTCACAATACATTCCTGAATGGGGGTACAGATGGAAATTTAACAGCATCCCATGAAGAGAAAGGCTTTCAGCACACTGTAATACATAAAATTATTATTTATTGTTTCTGCCTTTGAACAGCAGGAGTTTAGATACTGCCAGATGGCATATTGTTTGGGAATTTGGGGGAATGTAAATGCATGTGTGACACTGAGAGAAATCCTCCCTGTATAGCATAGATAACCCATAAAACATAGGAGAGGTTACTGTGTGCAGGACTTTTTCCATACCTGGACATATTGGTGATAAAAAGTTTTCCAAATCATTCCAGAAGTGGTAATACATGGTTGTAACCATCTCCTGGGGCTGCAATCATCATATTTAATTTCACAAAAGAAGCACAGTCACAAAGCCCCCAAGGAAGACCTGAGGGACTGCAGGGAGTGCTGTGTGTGATTCACTCCATCTCAGACAGACCTAAATTTATGCACTCCATTTCATGCCAGAAGGGAGGTCTTTCAGAAAACAGCAAAATACCAGACCTACATCTTCCTACAGACTCAGCCTGAGACATGTTCATTACTTCCTCAGACCTACGAAATACAAAGAATGTCCTTATGCAGCAGCTTCCCATTTGACTCAGAAACAACTTTATTTCAGTGGACAACTCGGTGATTTCCATGTGCATTTCCATATGCATAAATATTCTGTACATGAGTTAGAAGAGCAAGATGGTTGCAGATGTAACTCACTGAAAACAGAATGACCTGGAAAATATTTCAGTGGCAGACATCACAATTGCCAACAAATGGCCAGCAGAATCCAAATCCAGTTACCCAATACTTCTTTTTGCTGGACCACCTACAAGAATGATTGCAGAGCAGCCTGAGGAACCACAATTTATGCAAGCATTGAATTTTCTTCTGGCTTTGTCTTTCTCATTGACTTTAGTAGGAGGTATTTCTGGACAAGGATATAACCTAGTATTTCTCAGAACTGCACTCCATTAGTGACATATAAGGGACCTTCAGTGTTCATAGAGCTCTCTCACTGCCTGGCACTGTCATCAGGCCATCTAGCCTTGCTCATAAATAGATGGAGAAGATAAAGCAGTAAAAAGGCACCAAACGTCAGTCACTTATGACCTTTACTGGCTTCAGCACTCGTTCAGCAGTATTGCCATCACAATGGAAACATCTTTTGTTTAAAAAAAAATGGATCGGCCTATGAAGATCAATGCAGCATCTATTTCTGTATGTGAAACAGTACAGTTAGAAATGATCTCATGTGCTTTTAGATATTCATAACTCAGTAGGATTATCTCAGTAGACTAATTTATATGCATTTTCGATCACTCACTGCTGAAGATGACTTGCTACCAATATGCTGGATATACAAGGAGCAATTCAGCATCAGTCATTAAATGACGCCTGATGCCCATTTCTGGGTGAAAAGGTACAGAAGAAAACTACTTGCTGTCACCTTTTTGAAGAGCAAATACTGCTCTTGGCCATCATGAGCAACCCACTTAAATTAAATAAAATAAAGCTACATAAATATTTTTTCTCCTGAAACAACCGACTTAGAGAATTTAATTTTTCATTATTTTAGCGGATACAACTAAAAATTAAGGTAGCAATTGAACGTTTGAAAAACATAGTAGTCTGATGTCGGAATCTATTTTGCTACACTGTGAAAAAACACTGCCTACAGCATTCAAGTCTGCTTCCCAGTGCTTTGCTATCTAGCTGGTGACAAAACTAGACAAAACTCCTAATTTCAAAAGAACAAAGGGGAAAATTCTGCTTTGTAACATAAAGATGGAAAACAAAACCAAAAACTTGAACACTAAGAGTATTAAAGTAAAAATACAATAAAGCCAACATAGTAGGCAATAGAAATATAATAAACATTCCCCCCCCCCAAAAAAAAGTTAAATATAACTTTATTACTTTATACATAACTTGTGATTTTTCTTCCTTGATGTAAGTAGAGGAGTTATGGTGTTGTGGGTAATGGAAGAGCAACTTATGTAATCTACCTGAATATGTGTAAAACATTTTATAATGTCTCCTTGTCTACAAAATGGGAATGTGTGGATTCGATAGATTGAAAAGTTGTTGGGTAAAGAATTGGCTGGGTGGTCACACTCAAAGAGTTGGGGATGAGTGGCTCAATGTCCCAGTAAAGAGCAGTGAAAAGTGGTGCCTCAGGGTCCGTGTTGGGAGTGGCACAGTTTAACATCTTTTTGGTGACAAGGACAGTGGGATTGAATGCACCCTCAGCAGGTTTGCCTAAGACATTGAGCTGTGTGGTGCAGTTGACAGCCTGGAGGTGGGGATGCCGCCCAGTGGGACCATGACAGGTTTGAGAGGTGGGTCCATGCAAAACCCATGAAGTTCTACAAGGTCAGGTATGGAAGGCTGCATCTTGATTGCTGAATTAATGAGCACAGGCACAACCTGGGCCGAGAATGAATTGAGCGCTGTTGTGGGTTGTTTAAGTTGCATTGTGAATGAACTGTTCTGTATCCCCATTTCCCTGAATTAATGATTTTGTCCCAAAAGTTGTTTCCACCCCCTGAGCTGTCAGTTGCACCTAACCCAACCTCTTTTTCCTGAATGTTCTAAGTCAATCCTTCCCTTGAGCCAACTCCTGTCTAAACCCCTCCCAGGAATTCCCCTAATCCTGGACACCCCATTGGCCCATGGGACCTGTTCTCCTCCCACTGTTTTCCCATTGGTTCCTGAAGTATGAAACTCTCCCTTGTTCTCCTTCCACATCCTCTTCCTATTGGTTAGAATTTGATACCCTCTCCTGGGACCTCTCCTGTTTATAAGCTGTTGCAGACTGTGTTTGGGGCCCTTTCTGTCACTAACTGTTGAGAGGAATAAACTCTTCTGTATTATAAACAGGAGACCTCTCTCTCATTCTTTGTCCCCAGCCTGTGCTGATCTGAAGACCTTTGTGCTGTAGAGCAAGAAGATCTAAGCTGCGTCTCTCATCGTCCGCTTGGGAGATGTGTCCCACTCTTGGCACAGTGCCATGGTGGCTGAGCTAGCTAAAAGGCTCTGGCACAGCATCAGAGCACAGCCCTAGGTAGAAGGAATTGGAGGAGTTGGTTGACAAGAAGCTCAACATGATCCAGCAATGTGTGCCTGAAGCCCAGAAAGCCAGTCACGTCCTGGGTTGCACCACAAGAAATGTGTCCAGCAGGTCAGGGGTGGTGATTCTTCCCCTCTAATTCCCCTCTACTCCACTCATGAGATCCCACCTGGAGAGTTCCATCGAGCTCTGGGACCCCCAGCACAAGAAGGATGTTGAACTGTTAGAACACACCCACAGAAGGACCACCAAGATTAGAGGTCTGGAGCACCTCTCCTCTGAAGACAGGCTGGGAGAGCTGGGGTTGTTTAGCCTGCAGAAGGGCAGGTTCTGAAAGGACGTTAGAGAAGCCATTCAGTGCCTAAAAGGGGCCTACAAAAAGCTGGCAAGGGACATTTTACAAGGGCGTGTAGGGGCAGGACAAGGAGTAATGGCTTCAAGCTGAAAGAAGGTAGGTTTAGATTAGATATTAGAAAGAAATTCTATAGTGTGAGGGTGGTGAAGCCCTGGCACAACAGGTTGCCCAGAGAAGCTGTGGATGCCCCATCCCTGGAAGTGTTCAATGCCAGGTTGGTCAGGCCTTGGGCAACCTAGTCTTCTGGAAGGTTTTCCTGCCCATGGCAGAGAGTTTGGAACTAGGTGATCTATAAGGTGCCTTCTAACCCAAACCATTCTATGATTCTATGTGTCTATGATTGGTTTTATTTGGCAAATATACTAGTACTGAATAGACGCAAAGACTTTGGAGATATTTCTGTTATCATCATTCCAACAGCATCGATCACTGAGGAATGTGGCAAAAAATATGTGTCATCTTAGAAACACCAGAAAGGCAACAGAATCTCCTTGACATAGACTTCTATACAACCATTATAATTTTTCAGGGTGTAAAGCATTCCTGTGTTTCTAATATTCAATTGCAAGGGCAGAAAACTATTAATTTGCATTTGAAGGGATGTCTATCTTAGTTTCAGTATTTGGAAGACCTGGCAGCCACAAAATAGACTTAAAATGTTAACTGATACTCAAAATACATGAAGGGGGAGGTGTAACAGGAAATTTCTTATATGTGGCTTGATGAGGGTTAATGAGCCCTCAATTATGTGTGTAATTTCTTGGTTGATAAAATATGAACATATTCCTCTGCCTTACTGTTCTGGCAGATTTTTCAGCAGCAAAATACAGCTTTTTGCTTAGCAAGAAGAACACAACCTACTGACAAGAAAACAATTCAAGGGTCTTATAAAGCATATTTTCCTATATTCCGGTACTTAAAATAAAAAAGTCAGTGTGACTTGAAATTTGACCACTCCTTATCGCCCTCTGAACATAAAGAACAATGTCACTAAAATCAATGAATCAAAAAGTAAGATGACCTTAATTTAAAAATTTAAGGAGCAATTGAAGAAAATGAAACATGAAGGCGAGGAAGGAGGGAAAGAAGCCTGCTTGCTGAAAATTTGCCTCCCTTATTTGGAGAATGCACAAGTTTACTAGAAAAAGACAGAAAAGAAAATAAATGTAAATAATAAATCTTTTGTGTTAGCTCGTTAATGTCTGTGCTTTTAAAAATTTTTATTAGCTTTTTTTTTTTTTTTTTAAGAAATATGGAACCATTCCATGGACACAACTGAGCTCTGCCTTCTGCTAAGGGTTGCAGTACCCTTGAAGTCTGAAATTATTTGAGTGGTTCTGTTGTGTGTTCAATTCTCCTACCTTCTTGTTTTCTTTCAGTGGATTGAAATGTGACCAAATAGCAGCATGACTGTGAATGGAAAAGATAATTCTCACACAACATTCTTCTCAGTGCTTTGGGGAAAATGCACACATACAAACACATTTGCTGCTGTCTGAATCAAGATGTGAAAAAAAAAAAGAAAAATCTATGGGTTTTTTTTTCTGAAATTGGAAACACACTTTAAAACACTCCTATGATTTGTTTTGTTTAGGCTAATTATGACTTCTGCTTTATGTTGCCACAATAGACACTAAACATTTGCAATATATTTACTGAGATTAAAAGAATTATGGGATGAATTTGTATCTATTATGCCATTAGCCTTAAGCAACACTGCTTTAGTAATCAGTGGGAATATATTTTTATAAGTCAAAAAGGTGACTAATCAGTGTAACCAAACATTTTGCATTCTCAATACATTACGTAATAAAGATTGCTAGCAAATTTTGCTCTTCAGGAAAAAAAATGCTCCTTTGTTGAAATCTTATGTTGCTATATTGACAGAGCGGGATTAAAGATGGAGGCAAAAACCTCATGGATTGGCTGGGAATAGCTTGCACTGCCTCTCTCATGTCTGTGCAAGTTGTTTAATTTTATATCCTTATAATGAACCTAAAAATGGGAAATACTTGAACTTAAGTATGTGCAAAAGAGTGAAAGCTACATTAAATATTCCAGCACCAGCAATCCAGGGATTTACTTCTGTTGTTGTGCCTTCCACGCGCATGCACACAGAAAAAACTTTCCTTATTAAAACATGATGGTGGAACTAGTTCTTACTAAGACCATTTTTTCCACATCCTACTCACAAAACCTAAATTAGATTAGAGTCAAGCTTCAGCTACATTGTCTCCTCTTCCAAGGAGTAGGTTTCTTTTAACATCTACGTATCTTTTGAGTTTCTCCAGCGGTATGAAGGACTGTGAAAACTCTTAGCTATAAAAGCTATTTTAGAGCTTAAAAATTAATGTCTATTTCCTTTAATGCAGCTTTTCTATTGTAAATTGTTAACTTTTCCTGAAGTCTACAGCCAGAAAATTGGTATCAGCATTTTTCTCTTAATATCATTGTATACAGGATAATGCAATATCAATTCACTAGTGAAACTCAAGGCCCTGATGTATAATTTTGGAAATTTATATGCTATTAAATGAATAAACCAGTTCTTCCAACTCTTCCATTTTCTATATTCCTATCTCTGGACAAGTTTACTAACTCTTTAACAGAGTCAGCAGAAAAGGAGGTCAATCCCGATGGGAGAGCTCCCCAGTGCTTCTTGTTCCCATCTTGGCATATAAACTACCATTTTAAAATACTTCAATGTGCATCAAGATGGAGAGCAGCTGAGGAGATGCCATGGAGCATATTCATCTTTGTTTGCAATAAGACTTCTAATTTCCAGGAGATTAATGGAGCAAGAGCTGGGAGGACAGATTCTGAAATCTCCCTGCGGCATCAGAGATCAAGGATCAGTGCAGAATAAAGGTCTGTGTTGAGGCTCCAAGCTACAAGGGAGGAGTTTAACCATCATTTCAGACCTATCATCTTGATGAGCAAAGAGCAGACCTAACAAGCTGCTGAGGAGGACACTTTTGCCTTCTCAGGACTTGTATGTCTAAATTATCCTGCTCAGGAACAGAGAATTTACTGTCTTTAGGAAGATATAGGAAGAGCTCAACCCTTGTATGGTCAAAGCTCTTGTGGTACAAAGAACACTGCTAAAGAAACCAGAAACATCCTTCAGATGAGAGTGGTCACGTGTCTTTTCTGCAGGAGTACCTTTACCACATGCCTGTGGGGCTCCAGTGTCACATTTATTTGAGGAATGCTGAGCCAGTTGCAATACATCTGTACAAGTGAGTTTGCACTGGTGCAAAAAGTCAATAAATGCCACTGTAGACAAGGTGTGAGTTTCAGAGACATTTACGGATTTGTGGTGATGACTGCTGTTACATTATGGTTGCCTATGACCAGTTACAAAAGGATGGATAGTGAACAAGCATGGATAAAAACTGACTGAAGAAGACCATGCTTGGTAGCGACTCAGTTCAGCAAAAAGGTCAAAAAGAGCAGGAGAGTAGCCAGGTTTTAAGAAGTAAATGTTGCTCAAGTTTAGGTTATCTTGAGTCTTTTTAATGCTAAACCTTATCAACAAGTCTCATAAATAAGTATTCCCCTTTCCATACTGAATATACAGAACAATGGAATTTCTTTCCACTTTCCTCGCATTGTGAAACTCTGACAAAGATGGCTCACATGTGGACTGAGCTTCAGGAAACATGTGTTCCACTGTAGATATTCAATAAATGAGTGAATGGTGAAGGTGGTCACATCACTTGCATAATGGATAACTAATCTTCTCTTACATGCCAAACAAAGTTCTTAATAAAAAAGCGTTTCAGATATTTTGTCTTATACCTATAACAAGAGAAATTGAAATTTTGTTTCCTAGATTACTACCAGAGGTTAGTAGTGTTCCTAATTAAATGCCTGGCATTGAATGAATTGAATGTTCAGAGCTATTCAGAAAGTAGTTAAGCTTAGAGAGCAGGAAGCTTTTTAAGGGGGCAAAAATGAGCAAACTCAGGTAGAAATCAGGCTAAAAATACACCAAATATTCTCTAAACTAGGGTGGCTTGTATGTTTTCAGTTAATAGATTTCAGCTCTGTTGGTTAACTCTATCTGAGTAAAAACAGAATTTTAAAATAACTTCATAATGACAATACAGGCATCAATAGGATATATGCATATTGGACTAAAATTAGATTGCTATAATTGTCAGTTCTAAAGTTACAGAGACATATAAGAAGCACCACTATGGAGAAGCAACAATAAATTATGGGACGAAGTTCCAGCCACATGGAGATGAGGGAAGGCAGCATTGCTGTAAAGCAGCAAGATACTCAGGGGAAATAATACCACTAATATCAATGATAATAAGGTTTCCAGACTGTAGGGTGCAGTTGTTTGAAATTGATCTATTTTGGGACTCAAAAAGTTAAAGTCTTCCCAAACTTTTGTAGAAGGCAATAAAAAAAAATCCATACTGAAAATAAAGCCTAAACTCTAAGTAAAAATCTTGCATAGTTTTAATTTATATGTTTTAAGTAGTAGTCCTCAACACTGTTCATTTGGACTGCACAGCAAACCTCTGAATTTGAGATACTCTTTGAAGGAGATCTTAAGGATGTCTAATGTGACAGACCTGGCCAAAACCAGGAAGAGCACTTTCTCATGTGAGTGCATTTTTGAGAAATATTTCTCCTGCAGTTCACTGTGACTGGAAGATCCATTTAAAGGTGAGTTAAGAACTGCATATATCACAAACAAACTAGAAGCTGGAATGAATTGCTTTAGTGGACTGCTTTTTATAAATATCCAGTTTACTCAAAGACACTGACAAGTCAGGATGAAAATCAAAAATAAAATTTAATTTAAAGTAAGATAATGAAAAAAACAAGTTGAGGGCAAGTGTTTCAAGCATGATAAGCAACAGTCATTAAGTTAGGGAATGACACTGGATGGAGGTAGCAAAGGATCTCCTCAAGACAGGACTGATAGAAGGACCCAGGTGGGCTGGGACAATGGGACATCAGGATCCTAATGGAATTCAGTGAGGGCAAACATGAAGTCCCTTTGCTCAGAGCTCATTAAATGGCACCTATGCTCAATTTTTGGGCCTACAGTACCAAACCAGCTGTGATGAACTGGAGCAAGATCAATGAAGGGCTATCAAGATGGTTTAGGGATGGAGCATTTGCCCTGCAGTGAGAACCTGGGGTTGTTCCTCCTGGAGATTAGCTGGACATCAGGGGAGGCTTCAGAGCAGCTGCCCAGTGCCTGTAATTAGGTTATAAAGAGAGCCAGGCTCTGTCAGGGGTCAGCAGTGCATGGCAGGAATACAAGAGATAACAGGCATAAGCTGAGACAAAACAAAGTCAGACTGGATATAAATCAAAGCGAGCTTCTTCCCTGAGACAAAGTCAAATAGCAGAACAGGTTGCCCAAGACACTGTGCACTCAATATATTCTGGGGATTTTCAAGATCCAACTGAATAAAAGTCCTGAGCAACTGGATCTGATCTCATAGCCTAGTTTTAGCACCACCTGAAACCTCCCAAGGTGCTTTCCAACCAGAATCTTCCAGTGTTCATTCTGCAAGTATATGAGATGTTAAATATATTTGTGAAGGGCCTTGTTGAGAGTGTCTTCACAGGAAAGACTGACTTTCCTTACTCTTGACAGAGGGACAAAGAATTTACTCGACCATCCCCATTCACAATATTTATGGATTAGCATAGTGCTAACCATACAACTGTGCTTTATGAGGGCAAAACTTATATTGAAAACTAAAGCAAAAGGAAATTTTAGTGTGAAGATTGGCTGGTTCTTTCCCTGCACTACACAGCCAGGTCTCACACTATCATTGCACATCATTGTGTGTCTCGTAACAAAGCTCCATGGAACACAACTTGGTGTGGCATAACAGAGACACACCAAACTTCAAAATTCTACTAAGCTTACTACTGAGACTGAGGGCAGGAGAGAACTTCAGACCTAACTCTTCTCTCAAGAGTGTGGTACCTGAAGAACATGACTGCCTTTCCATTAAAAGCAGCTGTGTCTTGAGGACGCTGCCTCTGAAACTTTTTCACAGGATGATTGAAAAAGTCTTTTGGAAGCACACCAAGGACTGAGACCCCCCTAACTAGCCAAGAGCATTCTGTCTCACTCTGTGTGTGGCAGTAGGCACAAAAGATGCCCAGAGAGAAATGGAAAACATAGCAATATTTCTAGATTTTTGCAGAAGCAATGCACTCAATAAATTACAAATGCAGCAATTCTGTTCATTTTTTCTTAATGACAATAAAGAAGATGCTTGGGAAGGAACTCATTAACCAGAGATTTTTTTCCCAAGACTTGTTAATCTCTAGCAAGAGAACTGACAAAATCATCACTAGCAAAATAGAGCCAGAGACATGAAAGAAGGCTTGACACTTCATCGTCAATGCCACAAGCTATTAATTTCTCTCTGAAAATCCAGTGTAACAATTCTGATTCAGGAAAGATGAATGGCCATAACAAGGAAAGTAAATATGAGCTGTGGAAAGTCTTTCTGGTTAAGCTGGAAAGGCTGCAGAGCCAAGATATTTCCCACTTAACCTTCATCAAGAAAAGGTCAAAAAAGGCCAATGTGTTTAAGCAGGGCACAGGATGGAACAGAACAAAACTTCCTATGAAAAAGATTAAGTTCACATTCTTTTAGTCTTCATCAAAACTATTCCACATCACTCCACACTTTCATTTAAAGCAGTTTCCTGACAACACAAGATCTTAAAGTATCTTTTTGCCAAAAGATAAAAGTGTAAATGGAAAACAATTTGTGTAGGGTACACAAAACAGGGAAAAGTATGAAGGATGTGTAAGAAACAGAAGAGAGAAATAATACCTTTAGCCTTAGCGAATTATATAATCAGTGGTATGCAGAGTAATCATCCACTCCATGTATTTCCTTGTGCATGTACTCTAAGCTGAACAGTTACCAAAGCATATGTGGCTTTACCAAAGTGAATTTTTTTTTGTTTTATTTGAAGCTTCTAAGGAAGAAAGAATTTTCTTCAAGCACTGCAAAAGAGATGGAAATTAATGTTGACGGGTATGTAATTTTCAAACTGCTTAGAAAATAAAATAGCTCTGCTTTGACACTCTCACCTCCCCACGTCCATTACATCAACTATAGTTACTGGACAATAGAATATAATACATGGCAAATGCCACACTCAGAATTTCTCCTGGAAGAACAGATAAGTATACCTTTGAGCAGACTGATATGTGAATGGATCAACAGATACGTGCAACAAGCAAACAGAAATGCTATGAGAGAGAAAAAGAATATCTTTTCTTCCCATCCTTCTCCCAACAAATCTGGTCTGCTTTCCTTTGGGATATCTATCAGTCATGATTCAGATTTCTGCTCTATTTCAGAAGTTCCCTACTCTCAGTCTAATATGTGATGTCCCTCTTGCCCTATAGTGTCAGCATGGCACTTTCTTGCCCACCTCAATTTTCATCCTTCATTGTTCATTACCATTGTTCCTATTAACTGTATATATTAGCAATTCAGGATGAAGTGGGGCAGAAAGCTTCTTCAAACAATGAGAGTGGCCCACACAGAGCTTTGATGATAAGGACTGAGGCATGGACTCCTCGTTTCATACCAGATGTGACTCAGCAAGGTGTCTGGAAGAGACAGGGGAGGCATTCCAGGAGACCTGCTCTCCATCCCTGTGCTAGGCTCTCATCCAAAATAACAGCAACACTTCTTTTAGAGATGAGCTGTTTGACAGCTGGGTATGACTTCAAAAACCCAGACTCATAAATACATGCATTACTGAGATCAATTCTGAACTGAAAAGCCCAGCAGATTCATCTGTTTTAGGCAGGGAAACATAGCAACTCTGGCAGCCACTGGTTACTGGAGACTAAAACAAAACAGTGAATAGTTCAAATAGATACCAGATCCAGCACTCTGGTACTCCACATGTATGTGTCTCCCTTCCAGTGTCATGGTAGCTCTAGTGTCACAGTTCAGGCTTTAGTACTGAGCCGTGATACTGCAGCAAATGCAGAATGGTTGAGTTACTGTTGTTATCTGAATGGTCTGTGACTAAAGGGCAAATATTCTTGTGGGAAATGAAAATTTGCTCTGCGCTGTGTGTTGCCCTGGGGCTCCCAAGGTTTATGCATGAGTAATCTCCAGCAGAGGAGTGAAGCAGACAGGTCACAGCAGCAGCATCCCTCATCTAAACTTGAGCTGCTGATGCCCATATTGATGACCTCCTTAAACTGTACATGGTATGTAGGAAGTAGTTTTATTCAAAGCAGCCTTGAACTAGCACCAAAAAGCAGTGTGATAGATATAAGAATA
Source organism: Pycnonotus jocosus (assembly GCA_013400435.1). Taxonomy (NCBI): domain Eukaryota; kingdom Metazoa; phylum Chordata; class Aves; order Passeriformes; family Pycnonotidae; genus Pycnonotus; species Pycnonotus jocosus. Next base: position 632,491 of record VWYP01015594.1, read on the forward strand.
TGATTGCAGAACTCCTTCAACACAGATTCAAGCTCCTCAGCAAGTGATTCTCTCCAATAACCCTCTGGATTTCTTAATAACTAAGGATTCTTATACCACATGTAAAAGGAAGAATACACAAAGTACACATGATATTCTCACACTGCAAACACTCTGCAGCTACCAGAAAGAGCAGTGAATTCTCCAGCCTCACATACAAGGTGGACAGGGTCCTCAAAACACACAGCATCAAGATACAGTTGCACAATGTCACCTGTCCAACACAGCACATACATCAGTTCTACTTAGCCATGTCCTTGTTTTATCTGGCTTTTGCAGACCATTTTGCATGCTGGCAGCTATTATCCTCTCTCAAGACTTCACAGGATTTGATAGATGATTTAGGTAGATCTTTGTCTTATAGATATCCATGGTACCCAAGACCAACACAGATAGCTGTAACATCGACCTATTTCTTGAGGCATGGTTATATTGCATCTCAGACCCTTCACAAGTTGATGATATGCAAAACTGTGCAAAATTTGCGAAGAGTGTTTATAGAGCAAATTATTGAAAGACAAAACTGGATGTGAGCTGCAAAGGATGGGAAAAAATCTGAAAAAATTATGTACCTCTTTCAATACCTCTCTGTAGCTGCACATCTTCCTATGTTGAACTGCTATGTTTTTGATGACTCTGGTGACCCCTGACTATGCATATCTCAAAGTCTCTTCATTTTGCTCTTCTCTTCACTTCAGAGAATCTCTGCTTTAGAGGAATTCTCTATACCAAGCAGAAGGAAAACAAACCCCAAATTCAGTGGCCTTTTTTGCTTAGGAGTTGAGTTGCAGAGCAGAAAAGCACAGGAAGCCTTTCTCTGCAAGCCTGTACATTGGCAATGGACTGAAGTTTACAATGGTATAAAAAATACCAACCTCCTACTGATACAGAGATAAAAGAAACTACTGGAATTCCTGACAGATACTTGTGTTCACTTCAGAACTTCAGTGGTAGCGGTCTCACTAAATCCTACCACCTCCTGGTGGCCAAGCAGATAGTGTTCCAGTCTCAGTTCAGAAATTGGCCCTAGATGTGCAATAGATAACAGCAAGGTAAATTCGCATGTGTTTTACTAAAGGTACATTCAAGGTTTCAGGAGTTATAGCTAAAATAAAATAGCAGGCAATGACACCAAAGGAACCTTTACTCAATATTCCTACAAAGGTTGAATTGATGCAGAATTCTTTATTGTCACAAAGTTACCAAAACCCAAATATTATTCTAAAATCTATGATTCTTACTATTTTTGCAGTCCTTGGGGAAAAAAAAAAAAGAAAAAGAAAAAAAAAAAAAAAGAAAAAAGAGATAGTTAAAAGGCATCCTGTACTTGTTATTTACAGGATGTTCAGTTTATTGTTGTACAACTGTTCTCTAATTTGTGACTGGCATGCCGCTAGGCAGTCAAGTCACTGGGAGATAATCCTCAAAAGATTTAGCATAGTAGGTGCAGAAACATGGGTCCTGAATCTTTTACTTTTCTCTTGTTCTTCCATTCTTTGTCCAACATCACAATCCTCTAAGATAATCCATTATTCCTCATAGTGATTTTACTGCTCGTAGGTGGTACCACCACCATTTCTGATTCCCCTGAGCTGTATCTACCCCACAGGCCTTTGAAACATTTTTTAAGTAACAACATTGGGTGATTTTTAAAATATTTTTTCTGTAACCTATAAATTTACATTCTTTTTTTTTTTTTTTGCCAGCATAACCCAGCAATAAAACAGGTCATGCTTTAGTAGAGTATGGTGTTCCATTTCTCCAGTCAGTACCAAAACTACATTTAATCTCAGTATCCTAGTCTCTTCAAGTGAATCATTTCTCCAGAGGTCTAATGAAAGACCTGCTTCCTGCATTCTTCTGTGGGAAGTATAGGATACACCTTAAAGAGCTGTGTAGGAATTACATGACAGCTGTTCAAATACAGTGTTTATCCATGGCATTACTCATCTGTGGGCTAACCAAGAAACCCAAGATGACATCAAGTTCTTCCAGGTTGAGCTCCTCAGCAATCTTTGCAAAGCAAGCAAGTTCCATCCCTACATATGGAAAGAGGCAGGTGCTTTGAAGATTTACAAAAGGAATTCCTGCTTTCCTAACTGCAGGGCCTGGAGGTCTTCAGGGGGTCTGTCTTCATTGGTCAGGGAAAGAACACACCTTTAGGTAGCTGCTGTGTAAGTATTTAAGGCCCAAGGGACACCTTGGCTATGCAGGCTGGATCCCATCCTCAGAATCTCTTTCACCTTTTTAAAGCAGCACCTGAGCAGGAATTTCTGTTTCTTTCCTCCTTTCTCTCCACACAGCTTATTAGCTTCTCTCCAAAGCCTAGTTGTTGAGTTAGAGAGCCAGAAATGGTAAGGGAGGGCTTTCCATATTCGAGTCACACTGCAGCTATTCTCTAAACAAAAAGGAATAGGCTTTCATTAAAAGTGCACATTTAGCTTTGTGCTCCTGGTGACACTGGCACAGTCACACCCATCTGTTATCACCCTTCTACTGCAGACATGCACAGTGCCCCAGTGTGTGGCCTGAGAGGGTGTCACCAGGTAGCTGAGGTGACAGCTGTGACAGCTCACAGTCCCCTAAAGGGTTGGCCATGTTTCCCCTCCTCACCCCAAGCCACCAGCTCCAACCCTTTTCATTGTTCCATGGGGACCCTCTGTCCACTTGCTGAGATGAACCAACTCAGTAGGCAGGCAGCCAACAGAGCTTCCCACTGCTCTGATGAGTTCATTCAGCACTCCAGGAGGTGAGCCAAGAGCCAAACCTGGCACAAGGAAGGAGATGGGAACACACTGCTGGAGGCAGAGGATGGGAGGATCAAGGATGGGTTTCTCCAGGGCACCATGCTATTCTGCTGTCTGAGAGGAGTCAAGAAACCTCACCCTCTGTTGCAATAAAACCTCTCTAACAAAATGGGAGTTATCAGAAGACTGATCAGAAATTTCAGGGAGAAGTGATTACAGTAAACCTCAGGAAAAAGAAGTTGGATTGTTTTAATTGCCAGGCATGACATGCACAAACCCACCTTGTTCACACAGCCTGCATGCATTTACATAGGGAGATTTGGGATTTCTGTTAGTTTCCTTCATGTTTCTGGAGCTGCATGCAAGCCAGCTGTCTCAGCAACTGGGGGGATTAGGTTTAAAAACCAGAAACCAGAGATCTGAACTTCTCACGTTATATCTTGACTCTTATACTTGAAGCTTTACAAAGAAGGTTAAATATCTTCAGACTACTGATAAAAGTCAGGAGAGTTGGCAGTTTTGCAGACATTTACAGGCTTGGCAACACATTTTTCTGTTTTTAAGTGAAAACAGACAAAACAGTGCACATGGTAGAATAACCAACATCTTGGCACGTTGCAATTACAATGCTGGAACAGACCACTATTCAGTTTTAATAGATGCTTTTGAGAAAAACAATCCCCTGTGTTCAGCTCCCTGTTACATTTATTCTCCAGAACTCTAGTGCCAAAAGCTTCCCCATCTTCTCTGTGGGCTTTCCAAACAGAGTTCACCTCCTGTGAAGCACCACAAAAATACAGCTGCTGTCAAGCAGCTCCTCTCCTTGCTAAGATGGGTTAGAGTCACATCATAGAGAAATGGCAGCATGCAGTGCCATAATTACATTCAAAAACCAGGAGAGGATTTTTTTTTAGAATATAATATCACTGACTTTCTCATCTTTTGCTTCCATATAGAAGCTTCATAAAGTATTCTATGGATAATCTAGCACTGATCTACAGCCTGGATTTCTATAGCACAGTAGCACATCTAGAAATCTTCCAGTATATATTCCATCAATACTGCCAAATTTGCAGATATAAATACTACAATGCAAGTTTATATTTAACTGTAAATTAATTTTTGCTATGAAAGAAATTTTAAAAAAGGATATAATGATAAAACTTGGATGTAAGGATCAACTATTACAAAAAATGTTTCAGTGTAACCAAACCACAGGTGATGGTTATGATTGGGAAGGTTCAGAGCTCCAGGATTAATAGAGCACACACAGTAAGAAAGACTTACCAGCCTTTTCAGCAGATTCTGAAAGTGGGAACTAAAGTTCTGGAAAAATCACTGACACTAAATCTGCTGCGTGCATAAATCATAAGATGAAACAAGTATTAGTTTTCTCAGAAAATAAAATTCATAAGACACTTAAAATTAAAATGGAATTACTCTCACCAGTTAACAACTTTTCAGTATGAGCAAGCAATGCTAAACAAAGACCTTGCAGGGGCTCTCAAAAGCAGTCTACTGACATAACTGAAATACGCTAAAATAATTCAACTTAAAAGAGTCTGGTTTGGCTATTAATTCATTAATTACTGTGCTGCATTCTGAGGTGACACTGCTTGGAGCCTTGAACCTTTCCACTTTACAGCATCCTCTCCAAGAACATGACAGCATTGAACTTGCTCTTCTTGGTAAGAATAACAATGGAGTTACTGCACTCTGATCATATGGAAATGATGAATTAGTGTTGGAGCAAGAAAAATGAAAGACGAAAAATAAAATCCGAGGGGCAGGAGAGATGCAGCTGGAAAGGCAGAGTGATGACTTAAGGCTTGTTAAAGGCAGAAGCAGGATGAACTTGCTGCCACTACTAGGGCACAGCACAGGGGACTGTACCCCCTCCCACTCCCTTCTACTGCTGCTTTCTACACGTGGGAAACTGCTCAGGGAAAAGGTCTACAGGTAACTGCAGTGCAGGGACAGCCACAACTCAATGGATTATCCACTGGGTACGTACAGCCCCTCTGCTTCATCTGTAGCCCACTTAATGCAGCCCCACCTGCGATGGAGGTGTTGGGAAATTGTAGTGTGAGGAAGGAGCCTGTGTCTTAGGGGTGTCACAAAGCTCTCTTGTGAGCTGTGCTATTCAGTGCCTTCTGATTTAATATCCTCAAAATCTCCAAAGATGGCAGTTCAAATTTAAACAGGCATTCTGAAAAGACACTCTTGATCCCATTATCAGTGTCGTGGATGGGATTACAATGGGGGTGGTAATGGTGGAAATGTTTTAGGAGAGATCTAGTATCAACAGCAGGAGTGGCCACTAATTGGATTCTTTCTGTGTCACTGCAGAGTTGTCACGGGACCCTCGTTCTGTTGAACACTGCAGCTCTCAAGGAGCTCAGAAAGGAGCTTTCTCAATTGTTATCACATCAGTCTGCCTTCCCACTCAAACACAAATCCCCCAGAGCTCTTTCTAAAGCTAAGGAAATCATGGAACCCATGACTCCCATGACATCTGCAACAAGTGTCCTTCCTCATCAATGGGAGAATGGGCCCTGACATTACACAAGGCTCAGCCTCCTGATCCTGCATGAACATTTAGTCACATAAATAAATATATATATATATATAAAATATCACGTGCAGTATGTAAGTTAAACAAAGCTAGATAAAAAAAATGTGCAAACTGTCAAAATAGTCTGCAATAAAGTGTTTCTCACCAGAACAGAATTTGCAAATATTTCAAAATATTTTTTTTCCATAGCTGTCTAACATCCATGGAGTGTGGGTTTTACAATGGCTTACACATTTAGGAATACTGTCCCCAGCATCACAACATTTTAAATACGCAGTTTTTATCGGTTCCTGACTGGAATAAGTGCAGTTACAATAATTTTCACACTTTTACTTGCAATCTCTAGGATACTTCTGGATTTCTACATGCAATTTTTTTCCTAACCACCTCTAATTTAGCCTACTTTTTGAAGGTGCATTTACATGCCATTTGGAAATTCACCAAGAGGGTTTTTTTCGATGTAAATTACAGCAATCATAATTAATTTTTTTCCTCTGAAACAGAGACAAAAATCAATGAAAGGCCAAGGAGAGATGCCAAGAAGCAGAAACTGAAGTTGTATATTGTGATGTAACAAGCTCACCCACCTCGATTATAAAGTGCTAAGAAGTGGAAGCCCCTGACAAGCAATAAACTGACACATAATTAAGACAGTTCAGGGCAGAACACATTCTGGCTGGAAAACATTTTCTTGTGCTCTACCTAACTGCTCAGAGCTGTGAGGAAAAAAAAAAAACCAACAAAACAGGGTGACACTTTGAAAATTCTATGAAGACAATAAGTATCCCACCTAACCTTCACTAGCTGGCGGAAAAAGAAACACACCAGCTTTTGTGCAGTGCAGGTTGCCTCACATCACAAACAGAGTTGATAGTACAGACATGCCTGGTATGTTCAGCATTCCATATCAAGTGAAGATGAATTAGCCGCAACAAAAATGTGTTACAGCTTTCATGCAGCAGTTTATGGACTTTTTTTTTTTTTTTTTGTATCTCTGGAATTTTTTACCTTGAGCATATCATGGAACTTGTACTGTCTCAGATCTTTTCCTAAGATTATCTTTATCTCACTGTGAGGAGTATCTTTGTGAGCTCTGAACACTTTTACAGCTGCTAGGATGCTAATGGGAACTTCATGTGTGTACCCAGCACAAGTGCTCTCAGGAAAAAAAAGCCAATGTCAAAGGAAGGTATGTAGAAGTCACCATAAATATGTCTTTGAATGTTTACCATCTGGAACACTAGATTACATTTTGACAAGAAGCTGGACTGCCCCGTGGGCATTGTCTTTTAAACAGCCCCATCATTATAAAGGAAGGAAAAACATGATTTGCTGTTCTTAGTTTCTCAACAAGATTTTCTGGCAGTGCTAGAGAAACTAGTTTGGGGTTTTTTTTTTTCCCTAGTAAAACAATAACAAGTTGGGCATGTGTAATTAGCTATGCACTTTCTTTAAAAAATATGATTTCTTGTAGATCAGCTGATCTGTGATGCAGTGATACCCACAAAGCAGGATAGGTTTCAGTTAGGCAGTGACAGCAGCAGGCTCTGCAGCTCACAGTGCTGCATCTTAGCTTTGCTGGAAGTCTGAACCTCTGTGTGCTGAAGCTGGCTTATTGAGCTTCTCACAGGACGCACTGGGAGAAAGAGGAGAAATCCAATACACAAGACTTTAAAGTGGAGCTATAATGAGGTTTTCCTTCGGTTTTGTTTTTCATTTTAAGCTTGTAAAAGTTTCCATCACTTTTTACAATGAGAAAGTGTAGACTGAGAGAAAAAACCAAAATGGTCAAATTTATTCCCATAAATCTTGGTCTGATTGTGCAGTGATTTTTGGGATTTAGCTAATTCTCTGTTTCAAATTGCTGTGGATGACTTCTGAGGACATATTCATACTAAAGAGTGTGTTTGAAAATACAAACTGAGAACAACCTGTAAAGAGGCCAAATAGTCTGTTCAAGGGAAAAAAGTTAACATAAAAGTTGGTTTGAGGCAAAAATACATGTGCAACATGAAACATGGGTTTATGGGCATCATTATACAGTTGAATACCAAAATCACAAAGCACCACCTATAAATCCCCTTGCTCAGCCTACTAAACAGATCTTATTTCAGAACACATTATATACAGTAATACATATAGAATATCTCACCTGCAAGTGGTGAGGACAGTGTTAGATTTCTTTCACAAGTTGGAGGCCAATAATTCATAAGCACCAGAGGTATGTGACAGCTACTGTGAAGATCTGTTATGGTGCAAAAGAAGCAAATAATTTTGTTACTCTGCACATGAAAATAGCATTTATATACAGCAAATTTTAAACTAAACACCCCGGACCAAATAAAAGGAAAAATAACCCATCCTCTAATTTCTCCCTTTAGATCATTTAGAATAAAACAATAAAGACATCTTTTCTGATAAGCTAACATAATGTAATTAGTGATAGCATTTCTGATTTAGCTAATTTGCTGGGCTTCCCACGCTCCAGACATCAATGAACTTAATAGCGGAATTAAATGAAAATGATAGCAGAGTACTTCCATAACTAATTTCTAATTATATTTCTGCCCCTCTTCCTTCCTAAACATAAATTCTTGCCTACTTCTAATTAACACTTCAGATCGCTAGTTTAGAATCTATAAATATAGCGAGTCTTTAATGATCCATTATAGTGATGCTACTTAGTTTTCAATGACTTGTAAAACTTTCACAAACAGACCTGCAAATGAATTACATCCATCTGCTCTGCTGCAGCTGCAAGAGCAGCACTACGTTGTACGCTGCCTTTCCCCACTTTCCTGATTTTCTCTTAACTTCATGCCCATGTGTAAGCCAAACCATCTCGATGCCGACTATCAGCAGCCCAGGCAAGTCTCTATAAAGGAGCCTTCAAACTTTGCAGATATCTCGAACGCGCTTTCAAAACAGCCTGGTTTGCCTCCCAGCTGAGCCCCAGGCGGGCTGCTGAAGCATCCTGCTCAAAAGCTAGGAAACACTGTGCCGCGGTTCTTTCTCCCGCCCGAGCAGGCAGTTTCCACGGCTCGGCTGGAGCACGGAGGCGTTCGCACCCGCGGGCACAGCACCCACCCGTGCCCGGCCGCACACGCGTGTGCACCCAGCGCGGAGCCGTGCCCGCGGGGGGAGCCGAGCAGGCACCCGCAGGGCTGGGACACACCGCTCCAGGGGAGATTTTCCAATCTACACCTCCGAAAGCGTGACCTTAGCGGCGTGAAGTGTGTTAGCTCTACGCAGACAGCCAAGCATCAGGCTGTGCTCGCTGTTATCTGTCAGCCGTACAATAGCAGCATTGATAAGGCAGCAGCAACTGGCTTTGACAAGTGTGCTGTGCTAGCATTCCTCTGAAAACCGTGAAGGAAAAAAGGAGAGAGAGAGAGAGTAAGAGAGAGAGAGAGAGGCATGAGGTGCCTTTTACTTTACCTGAACAAAGTGTGGGGTTTTATTTTTCCCTCTGAGCTGCTGGAAACGATTCTTCCCGTTTCTCCCCCAGAGCTAGGTATTTCTTCTTTTGCTTGCAGCTCACACTTGGGGAAGACCACACAGCTCCAGCAAGGCTGCCTCTCTCCCCTAATCCCCACTCGAGTGTGATGACACACACTAACCCCAACCATCTGTTGAAACACGTCCTCAAGCACTCAGCACAGTGGTGTGTCAAGACGGGCTGCCCAATCCAATCGCTGGGGTTGGGTGGCTCTTAAGGAGCTGGAGGCAGAGACAAGGGCAGAAACTATAAGGCTGAGAACTCTTTAGCAAAGTAACCTGAGATTTTGAGAAAGCGCTGCTATTGAAAAAAAGAGCAGAAGGGGGAGGTACTCGCGGGAAGGTAGAGGGAGTGGATTAGTCTGGTGGCCAGTTGTGTAACTTCTCACAACTCCTTGTATTCCCAAGGGACCACTGGCACCCCTTTGCAGTGGGATTCACCGAAGCACAAGGGCAACACTAAAATGTTGTTTTTTGGTTTTTTTTATGGCGGGTCTATTGAGGGTAATCTCCTCCGAGAGACGCTTTTCTAAAAGAGATGAAGGATGCAGTTTGAAATCCTGATAGAGCACTACTGCCGGAGTTGTTTGCACGGCGGTGTGACATCTGCATGCCGAAATCCCAACTCCTTACCGTGCCGCGGTTACCCCGTGGCTGCTTCCTGCCTTCCTGGGAGAACGGCGGAGAGAGGCTAGAGGAAAACCGGGCTGGGGGGCGAGGCGGGGAGAAGAGGTGATATCCAAAGAGCAAATGTTTCTGCCTCTGGACGCAGCCATCTGCGAGTCCCCTCCCCGAGCCCGCGCTTCCCGGGACGCTGGTGCCGCCTCTGCGGCTCGGTGGCCCCGCGGCTCACGCTGCCCGCCCGCGGCGCTGCCCTGACAGCTCCGGCCCAGCTCCGGCCCCGGCTGCCGCCCCTCGGCAGGGAAGCTGCCACTAGCCTGTTGCTTCCCCCCTTGGACCCGCTTCCGCCACCGCCGCGCCGCCCCGCAGTGTCCTGCGGGATGCAGCCGCGCTGCCCTTCCCTTGGGGTCCCCTCACCCCCACCCCGTCGGGGCTGGGGGCTCCGGGCACTGCCGCGGCAAGGCTGGACTGTGGCTAGTCTGTGCCTCAGTTTCCCTCTGCCACAAAGCAAGCATTATCACACCTTCCTCCCTCTCAGAGACACTGCCAGGAAAAGTCCACTAATTTACAGAAGATGTCCGGGAAGGATAGATAAGGGACACAGAAAAGCTGCTGAATGCCAAAGAAACGGTTCTTTCCTTTCCCCTCCCTGTAACAGGATAGCATGGAAGAGAGATTTAAAATCTCAGGGGTTTTTACCTCATTACCAAGTGCCTGACTTGACACTTGCATTAAATCTACATTTCACATTATGACAGATGTTGTGTTTTCTTTGAACTGAAAGGGAAGGACGTTGTTTTGGCATTAAAAGTTACTCTGAAAGTGTTAACATCCAACTTGAAGAAAGGTTTTCAATTGTGAAAAGACACACTCTGCTCAGCTATATGAAAGCCATATGAGAGTCTTGAAATGCTGATTTGGCTTACTCGTTCTTTAATACCTTACACAAGGCTGTTTCTGAAAGACTAGTGGCAAAGTGAATGCTTAATAAAATGTGAGATTCAAGAGCTGGGGTCTGAGCCCAGATAGCTGTTAGCAAAGCTGACCTGGAAAAGAAAGGGAAAAGAAGAAACTGTAGTCATAACTGTATTTGCCTAAATTCTTCCCCAGCGTGATGATACAGTGCTTGTTTCAGCCTATTACTCTGAAACTGCTATCACAGATGTTTGATATCCACTAAAACACTACTCCCTAATCTGCTAATTCCAGATAAATAAACAGCTGAACAATATTTTCAACAATAATATGTGGTGAAGTAAAGATGCAACTACTGTCCCTGGGGTTTTGTAAGATTCTTAATGTTGCCAATTATATCTTCAGGGCTAGGGTTTGGTTTGATTTTGTTTCTTTCTAGCTGACTGTGGTCTGTAAACAGGCTGGATAACCTTACATACTCAAAAAGCCCAGGAGACTTTATTGAGCTCATTTGCATTTTCTTTAGCTGTACTTCTCAGCAGTATTATATAGTAACTGCATTAAAAATTTATAGTGATCAAAGATGTGCAATATCAAAAAGCCCCTCAAATTGTGCTGCATCATCCTGTGTACTGACTCATTTTCTAAAATGCAGCTCACCTCACAGATGCTCTATTTTTTATTAGTTAGATGAGAGGCAAATTCAGCAAGGTTCATCCTCTAACCAACATGAATGACAGTTATATGCATACAATTATTTTATGTAGCAATGCTTCCCCAATGTTGTGTATTATATCTGAGTATATATGTACATAAGCACGTTACTGAGTATTTGTGTGATGCACAGGCCTGGATCTGTTGGGTTTTTATGCTGTGTAAGTCAGGGATGCCTCTGCTGATGCCTGCCAAGTCACAAAACTGTAAAATTGACGTGTTTAAAAGATCCTCTAATTTATTGTTTTGTATACAGAGACACAGACCCCTCCACATTTCTCTTCAAAGACTCTGCAAGGACTTGAAATACAAATTTTTGTCTCTGTAACAAATGTTAGTAATAGCCCTGGAACATCACGCATGATCATGTTTTCACTTAAAAGCTACTGCTGATGTTGCGGGATAATTTAACTGCTACTTGTGTGACTACAGCCAGATTTCGTTTGCTGTGACAGCTTATAACAGACTTTTCCACCACTTCTTTATGCACACTGCCATCTGCAAAGAGTTTAGGTTTTAAAGGCTGAAATGCAAGCTGCACTGGAAGAGCCATACCCGAAATGCTGTTAAAATTATGCATCATAAAACAGGTTCTCAAGTTGACTGTCAAACCCTTGAACTCTTGCTAAGGTCAGGCTGCCCCCACTCACATAAGACTTTTAGCAAAGTGAATAATGCTTTATGCAAATAACTCCAGACAATCCTAATATGCAAGATTAATTGTAGGTAATTGTGATATTGAGAAATAGCCACTTCTGTTTTGTTCCCACAGATAACATGTCCCTCACATAGTAGTTCCAGTTGGTTTCCATGGTAGCCAACAGCATCTTTAAGCCAGGGCACTGAGGTTCAGTCTGTGTTGCCTAGACTTTATCTCACCACCTTTCCTCCAGCACAGACTGCCTTGGCATTTTTGTGTGTCAGTGTGAACACATGCACATAATCACACACCTGCACCTCTGCTCAAGAACCTCATGTAAGTCTCAACTCTGGCGTTTTCAGCTCGCAAAAGTAATGAAAGGGGATTTTTCATGATTTCTGCAGCAACCTCAGTCTATCTCTCCTTACAATATGAATGGAAGATGACTTTTTATTTCCTTGAATCATTTTATGTGTACCCTGGATTCAATTATTTTTGAAGAGTTTATATAGGAACAGAAGAGGTTCTAGAACATGACTATAAATCCACAGACAAGTTCACTGTTAAATTCCAGTTTGAAATATACTCATGCTCCTGTTGAGTTTCAATGATATCTCGTTGATAATGAGATATAATAAAAAAAATTTTGAAACCCTGAATTGCAAAGAAAAGCTACATAATTAAAAAACAAGGTTTCTTTCTAAAGATCCCAGCAAATAGCAGGTTCCAAAAAGCACAGGAAGATATGCTTCTTCCAAGTGAAGCCTTGGAGCTACCTGCTGCAGGATGCAGTGGGGATAAAAATGACATGTATTCAAGTGTTTGGACAAGTTCATGGGGGAAAAAAACTACTCACGGCAATTAAATACAAATATATAGCTTCTGGTACAGGGAATCCCTGAATCACCTGGAGTGGATCCTGGACAAATATTCTGTGCTTGTCCTACTCTTACACTTTACCCAAAGCATCCACTATTTTCCACTACTGAAGGGTGCCAAGCCTAGTATACCCATGACTTAGTGTGGCACAGCTGCTCTTTCTTTCTTGAAGAATTTAACCATTGGCAGTTTTGGGGCCTCATGGTGGGTAGTATAAGACAGATAAATTCCTTTTAAGAACTTCAGCCAAGATTTTTAGAGGTTGGCTCATAAATCTGTGCTCAGGAATCTTAGTAAGAAAGGTCTGATCAAAAGTATTGAGTATACGGCAGCTGGTAGTGAAGCCAGCAGTTCATTTTCTTTTTCTCCATCTGTAGGCATTTTAAAGAAAGACATAGGCTCATGTAAAATTTGTGAGCTAAATCCCAAACTCTATCCTGTGCAAAACTCTGCTCAAATGTTTCTCAACCTGGAGTCACCTAAATTCCAGAAAGACGTGGTCTTTTAGAAGTGTTTCCTCCATGCTGAAAGCCCAGCACTGTGCAAGTCTCAGGAGTCAGGTACCCCTTCACTGCAACCATCTAAATTGCTTCAGTGGGCTCTCAGAACTACCAAACTTGGAGACCTTTGAGTGGCATAGCCAAAGATCAAAACCCTGACCAGACGAAGAAGGAATAAATAACATTTAGGGCATGCAACCATATACCCGCTGGGTAGCTTTCTTCTTACTCCCTGCTCAAAGCCATTCACCTGAACAAAATATTCCAACAATGATTATTCCATGTAAAAAAGCAATAGGGTTAATGTGCAAAAAATACTGAGGAGTTTGGTGAGTTACATACAGTACACACAAACATGCAGAATTCTGTATCCTAGAAGCATGAATGTTAATCCAGGTATCACAAAACAATTTCCATATTCTCTGGGGAAATATGCATGGGCCTTTACTTGTACTTTCTTAGTATGAAACCATACATGTCCTAGCTACAAAAGGACTGCTTCAGAAATGCTTTGAGGGCACAGTTCCAGAATCAGGATTACCTGCCTGTGCATAGCTCTTGTGGAATGGAGGAGTCTAGACTTCTTCAGCTTTCTAAGGAAGTTCCTCTGCCCTGCTCCATCTTCCCTGCAATGGAATCAGATGGTATGGAAGTTATACCCAGGTACAATTTGTCTTAGGTTTGCAATACCAAAAATAGTTCCCCTGAGGGGTAACCAGATCAGAGGATAGAGTGCAGGTGAGACAGACAAAAGATCATAATTGACTCAATCCATCACTGGGCTTTACAATTTGTCAGATTGTTGTCATCACTATCACTTGCCTCCAGAAGAAGATTAACGATTGAAATAATTGTCAGTCTCAAATTTGTGTTTCTTCACTTACACCCCCTCTCAAAACACTGATTCTTTTTGGTTACCATTTCTTCTAAAGTAACTCCCTCATTAGCGGTTGCATAGTAACTCACTACCAAACAAGGTCCCTGCAATCAAAAGGCACGTGTTTTACCCTAGCAGAAGAATTGATTAGATTTGTCATAGCTAGACTTTTTTTTAGTACCCCAGAATTAAATAAAGAAGACCAAAAAAACCCAACAAATGGAAGCCCAGTATATTTGTCATGTCATTCTTAGGGAAAAAGAAAACAAAGCCAGCAAAACTTTTTCCAAGCTAGAGCCTAATATGACAATCTAAAGCCCCAAGAAGCTGTGGTTCTTCCTTTCTCAGCTGCCAGCTGGCCAAGAGTTTCAATTCCAGCACAGTAAACAAGTGATCACTGAGTCTGGGAAGAGCTCAACACACCAGACAGCTGGAAAATATAGGTAGACGGGGCAAATATAGGTAGGAAAATCAACAGATTTAACCAATCTGCGCAAGGTAGGTGATCCCATTCTCTGCAGTAGGGAACACACCAAGGAGAGAGTATATGTGGAGTCTATAAGGCTTTAAGAGTGTGAGAACTCAGAGAGCAATGTGCTCTCAGAACTTGTGCTGACTTCACATTTTTGGACGGAGTTCAATTTCATTACTGAAAAAATTTGAGGTAAACCATCCAATATTTAACAAAAATTGAAAAAATGCCAAAAATTTAGAGCCAGAATGTCTCATAGCTTTTAATGTTAATTATTAGTAAAGTGATGACCAGTGGTCATCTTTAAGTCCCTCCCTCTTACATAATTATCATCTTTGCTGCTACTCAAAACTTTCAGCCTGAAAAAATTGCAATAACAAAGAATGAAGGATTTTGATGACTCCACGTTAAACTCACCAAAATCAGGAAAACTTTAATTATGAAGGTTTAACATTACTCTTCCCCTTTTGAGCATGCTTCTAATATTGCATATAATCAAGGTACCACTTGCCTAAAAAAACAACTATGTTCATGATGTTGTTCTGGACAGAGCGTGGGAATACACATAGTTAAACATACAGATTCATTTTTTCCTAGAGAGTCAAGGAAGCAACAGCCCCTGTAGCCCTTTTATTTTTATAACAACAAATCCCATAACAATTTAGGAAAATATTTCATTTAACCCTTTTGTGATCTCATCTTAGACACAATGATAAGAATATTTGGGAGCAGAAAGAGCAGACATTGCAGGGCCAGCTATTCCTCTGTGTACAGAAATTTTTGTATGGTAGAAGGGACCTTTCAGTCTCACTTTCTTCTGTTCTCACTAAGAAAAGAGGCCAATATGCTTAGCTTGCCTCCCATATAATTAAATTTAGAGTTACACCTGCTAAGACAATTAACCTCAAAGAAATTGGCATCTCATGTAAGGACATACAAATAAACAGGTAAGGTAATGGAGCCATAATAGCTGGCAGATTCATTCAAGGCTCTCTTGATCATAAATCATGACATAGCCATAACACCTAAGGTAAGCATGTACTAGAGTCATAATGGAGTTTTATGTCACCAAAAGAATGATAAAGCAGTATTCATTGCATGGAGAACACATTCACTGGGTCAAGTTTTCTTAAGAGTGTTCTTGGCTGTAGCTATTACCTTCTGCTGCCCAGGGAAGTGACTTAAATGCCAATACCCATCCCTAAAAAAGTATGTGTAGACATGTATAGCTAATGTTGATTATTAGAATTAAATATATATGTATGTAAAAGATACATATTTACACATGTATGTAATTCTATATCTAAATTCTTGTTACTTGGCCTAAATTAGGGATTTAATAGATTGAAAGCAAAGTAAAACCATAAGAAACCAGTATATTTAGAAACATGACCTATTCAAATGTCAAATGTAGCTACAATTCAAATGTAACTACAATTCAAATGTAACTACTCTAAGAAAAAAAAAAAACAGAAAACAAAAAAAAACCAAAAGGGGGGGTTGAAGAAGGAAAAAAGAAAGAAAGTTACCATGCCTATCCCACNACAAAAATAAAAAGTAAACTCCATAAAAAAAAAAAAAAACACTACTCTAAGAAAAAAAAAAAGGGGGGGTTGAAGAAGGAAAAAAGAAAGAAAGTTACCATGCCTATCCCACCCAAGCCACTTGCCATCCTTTTTGTAAGTGCCAAAATACCGTAAGTTCCTCACTCTACTGCCAAAACCTGTAATTCACCTCCTGAAAACATCTATGCTTCACATCCTGTATCAGTAAGAAAAAAAATTTAAAAAAAAAATAGAGAAAACTGAAAAAGTGAGGACAGAGTGAAAACAGAAATGTAATATTGAGAAAGGCCAAGAAAGAAGAGTTAATGTGGGGTGGTGAGATACTGGAAGATGTTGTGATTACTTTGTGGGTGGGAACAATCATTCAAGATGTATGAAAATCCCAGTAGCAGGTGTAGGTTCTGTATTGGTGATGGTGAGGCTGTTCAGTGCTAATGGAAAGAGAGTTCTCATTTCCTTCCAGGCAGAGCTAGTTTGGGCAGGGTGAGTGGTACCATCTAAGGGTTCCAATGCACAGCAGGTTGTTCAACTGTATTGACTAGTTGTGCTTGTGTTCTCCAAAGGATAGGCAAAATTCAGTGTTGTAGCACTGGCAGAAGGAAGTGGGGGAGGAAGGAAGGAAAAAGGCATGGTACTTTGTAGGACAAGAAAGTATTAGTCAAATTTCAGAAAGCAAAAAAGGCTGAGAGCATTCAAGCTTATTGGCAGGGAGTTGAAATGTCTCCAAAGAAGGAGTAAAGGTTTGGAGGGACTAGGAAAGGTCCTGGGGGAACATCCATCCTTGAGCCACCTCAAAAAGGTTTTCACAAATGTGAGAAATTAAAAAAAACCCAACAACATTGGGTTGCAGAGCCTCCTGGATGTGGCCTTTCTGAAAGGCTGAGGGTCAGAAGAGAGATTCCTGACCCTTTTGCTGGTCTGTTCCTCTCTGTACTTTCTCTTCAACTGTGGCACAGGAGGATCTTGTTCCTCATCCCCATGGCTTCCCCTTTTCTCTCTCAGTACCCACCACTCTCCTCCACTGCCCTTTAGCACAGCAGCCACATTCCCTCTTGCTCCTTAGACAGTCCCATGGGACTTCCCAGACTGTGAGCACTAAAGGGCAAGGGACACAGGGGACAAGAAAGGGTCAGGACTGAAAGAGACACAATAGAATTCTGTCTGGAAAAGCATTTTGTGCTTCTGATGCCTCCATGGGCCTAAGTACCCCTTCAGGCCTCCTTTGGCTCTCCCTGTCCATGCAAAACCTTTTGCAGCAGCAAAGGAAAACTCCTAACAGATAGTCTCCTCTGCTGTCCTTAGGCTGACACTTACCCAAAATCTCCTGTCATGGCAAATGTAATTATTATTTACTCTCAGTGGTAATTTAGGGCACTGAATCTCTTCCAAGCTTATGTCAGTAAAGTTGAATTTTAGAGGGACTGGAGCAGGAAGTTGTACTATTTGCCTGGCTGGTTTACTTTGTTTTTATTTGAATTCCATATTCGGTTGAAGGGAGGGATAAATATTTTTCCTCTTCATTCTGGTATCAATGAATAGGAAGGTAGAATGAGGTTGGTTAGACTAATGTAAAAGGCAGAGCTGTTCTTTCTTCTGTACTATCCTAGGGGATTCAGAATATTTTTTTATAGTTGGCCCATTCTCTTCCCAAGGCTGTACACATAGTTCTAATAAAAGGACAGAAATGCCATTTTGCAACTAGTTTCGAAACTTGTTTTTAATCTGCACTTTAATAAATCCAAGGCCTTTCTAACATTTTCTTCAAACTGGATGCTATCAAGGAGTCACTGAAAGATCAGAATTTGCAAAAGAACTGCAGTAAGGGCTGCTGTTTGACTCTCCAGCAATTGTCTCCACAGAGGTGGCTGAGAGCTATGCTCCAAATGCAGGTGATGCAGCTTCCAAGGACAGGTTCACATCCAGCAAAAACCTCTGGGAGGAACAATCCATCCTTTTCCCTTACTCTGCTCTCATAGCTGTTGTCCTTGCTGACTTCTTTGCATAAACATTAGCAGACCACTTTGGTGGTTTTTTGAGTGGCTAAATTTTACTCAGGTTTAATCAGACCACAAAGCTATGAAAATACTAGTGCTGACACAAGAAAAAGCACAGAATCTTTGAGCCAAGGGAGAGGAAAAATAAAATTCATCTTCCTTCAGAGACAATCTCATCTTAAATGGGCTCAAGTTGATCTGAAATTTTAGAACTCACACAAGCTCAAGACGAGTCAAACTGGAGAAACTACAACGGCCACCTACTCTGGGATGGCACTAGGGACAGAAAATGTTCTACTAATGTGCAGTTGTCTTGCTACAGGATGTGAGGCTGGTCCCTGAGATGCTGAATTAGCTCTAGAGGCAATCATCAGATAACAAGCATTATTTTTAGGTTTTAGCCCCGATGCTATTTAAACCAGTCTCATCAACAATAAAAATGTTTTGGTGGAGTTGAGCTTGATTTCCTCATAATGATAGACTTTGACTGAAGTTAGAGTCTCTGCCATGCTTGTTTGAGACACGAGAGGTTGACCTTTCCTGTCAGGAAGATAGCCTGACACGGGAACTCCATAAATAACCTCATTTTTTGCTGGAGGTGTATTCTGCCAAAGAATGCCCTTTTGAGGACACCTTCTTTGGTTCTCAAGAAGGCCAAGATGGTATTTTCCAGATAAATGAATATAGAGGGTTTTAAACCCACTTTTAAGCATTTTGGAACCTGATCACACCCCACTGTGTGCTTTCATAACTTTGCTTCATAGGTGGTAAAGTCACCTACCTGAAATTTCTCAGAAGAAAAAGGAACTATATTTTATATATATGTAAATACAGACATGTACATATACACACCATGTTTTATTACATTTAAGATTTTTCCTATTAGTTGAGAGTCCCTGAGCAAAAGAAAAAAGCTTTTAACCTGTAGTTTTTCCAGAAGCAGCTGACAGCCTGACTAAGCTCTGTGCTTTTATAGCCTCTCCCTGCAGTGGGACCAAGCAGACAGATCATTTCACTGAAATAAATCATGCTTACCCTTCCACAAAAATTCCTTTCACACAAACCAATCCACAGCTACGTTTTAAGGCAGCAGTGCCTGAATCATAAGTAGCAAAGTGATGGCTGATCAATACCTGTGTCACAGAACTAATAAATAAAGATATGTCAACAAACGACTAATTGCACATCTCGATCCCTGCCTGTCTTGTGCTGATGGGAAATTCTCCCAAGTGAAAGTGGTGGAATTCACTGCCTAGTTTAGAAGCAATTTTGAGCTAGAGATCTGATCTGCTGTCTTGTGATCTTTCTTAGGAAAAACAAGAGAAGTATTTTATCACTGAGTGAAGGTATTTATTGGCATATCATCAGGCTTTTTTAAAAACTCTCCACTTTTGGTGAGTTACTTATTAAGATAAGAATTGGTCATTTTTATTGGGACAGCATAGTTTCCTGCAAAAATTTTTATCCATTCAACTGTTACTCCCAAAATTAGCACAACGTAAGGCAGCCTGTGTTAACTCTTTCTTATGCTAAACAGCCCTTGTTAGTTTAACAGAACAAAAGCTTTGATTGTAAGTGCAAATATGTGTGAGAATCTAGAGCCAAAGCACATTGGTGGCTTTTTTTTTACTGAATGACTTGCTTTGGTGCAAGTTTCCAAATAAAGATTTAATTGCACCCACTTGCATCAATTACAATATCAAAGCACATAAGTTATAAAAACAGAAGGTGCAGACACAATGGCCATTTCAGAGTCTGTTTTGAAAACAGATTAGACAGAGTTATAATGATCATTTCTTCAAAAGAATTTAGAGATTATCAGAAACAGAACAGACTGTGGATTTTAATTGAAAACTCACTCCAAATTCTTTGTACCCCTCTACCCCAGCCTGGTCTCCTTCACAGCTTTTAACAAAATAGTTAATGAGTGGATTTAACAGGGGGGATTTGAAACCTGGAGATAAATACAGTTGCAGTACCCAGTTCTTAATATTGCAGTGTCTGTGGTACCTTTGGGTGATCTCATTTCCTGCACTTACAGTTTGACGTAATCACACTTAGCACCTGTATGTACAACTCAGCAATTCATTCCAGAAGCCCAGACACTCTTCGTGGGCCCCTTGGATTTGGAAATAGCTATCTGTACCTTTCCAAGCAGAAATCTCACTCACATATCCTTGAAAACCATTTGTGAATCTGAAAGTTCCGGTTCTCTTTCCAGAGAGTAAAAAAATAAGCAAAAAGAAAAGAGCATCTTTTTATATTTTGACTCTTAGTAATCACAAAAACATTTATTTAAATCATGGAAATTTCCTGGAAGGTGTTCTTGATAATCATTGTTTATGCAGATACAGTGCATGTTAAAAAGAAGTTAATCAGTGATGCTTTTGAGAAACTAGCTGATATTTCAACCTTGCCTAGCAAAACCAGAAGTGTTTAATTAATGTAGCTTAATAATTGTTAAATGAAGATTTGAACATACATAAGTTCCCCTACATATTGACTGGTGCAAAGTCAGGAATATATTGAAAAATATAGAAAAAGTTCATATACTGATTGACAGAAGGTACTCCTTTATGAACATGATGTGTTAATTAGGTCACATCATTTTTCGTTATGCAAAGATCATAGTTGCTGAGGTTCTTTATTTCCACAAGCAGAATGACATTGCAGACCTCCCAGGAAAGGCCCTGCAGGTACCACCTTTTCTGAAGACTCTTTCATTGGAGATGAATTTGGATCATTTTGGCAAAGCAAGAGTCACTGCAGAGAGTGCCTCCCATTCCAAATTAAGCCTCACCTCTCGTCCATAGGGTGAGATCTGGACCACTCTGATTCTTGCTAAACACACAGATTTGGTTTCCCAACTGTCCCCAGCTCCGTGCCAGGGAACACCACTGCTCTGTTGCCACAGTCTCTTCAGCTGCTTAGAAACTCTGTGTTGGCCTGGGGTCCCACTTCTGGGACACCCCGGTTTTAAAAATGCAGAAGACATTCTCTGTGTCCATATAGTACTCTTATTGAGTCTACCTCTGCAAAAAATCTGTCCCAATGTTTTAGGAGACTGAACAAATCTTTTGGAAAAATTGTTGCCTCCTAAAGTTACTTGACTTCTTGCTCTTCTTAACCTTAGAGCTGATTTTTATCCATGGTTTCTGTCATTGCAAATTTCTCTGAGGGGATTAAGCATTTTAATCAAACTGACATAAAAATATTCAGTGATATGTCCATTGCATAACTGATAATAAAAATTGAAATATTCTAAAAATATCAGCTAATTTAGAGCATCAAGGACACTTTCAAGGATACTGAAGGGATTAGCAGTCACAGCCAAAGATAGCCAGGCGGCCAATTCAAACACATTACAAAACCTTTCTGAAAAGTAGAAAGGCACTGTGGTCTTACATCAGATTGTATTTCCATGCAATTCTGTCACTGTCTTTTTTTATATAACAAGCAGTCTCAGAAACAACTTTAGCAATCACCTACATCTCACGCAAGTGCAGGTGCTGGCCTGACAGGAGCTGGGATGGACGTGCTCCCTGAAGTCCATGTGGGGCTGCTTTGCATCCTCTGGCAGGCAGAGCTGGCTGCCCTGGCACGCAGCAGCAGCCAGCGTGGGATGAGCAGGGATACCTCTCACAGCAAAGCTGCTGCAGGATAGACAGGCAAGAAAACCTCTCTAGTGCATGGGGTTGGAACAGCAACATATTTTGCTCATGCTAGACTCAACCCCAGTGACTTGAGTTTCAGGCAGAAGGATGTATCTCCCCGTATAAACCTACTCGCCTGCGGTCACAAAGAGGAAGCATGCAGAGCATCCCAGATAACAAGAGCCATGGTGATATCTAGCAATTTCTCCTAACTTTGGTGCATGGTGAGGAAGCGAAATGGGTGTCAGAAGTGGGGTGGTGTGAAGAATGGGCTGCCTGACATGCTGGTGTGTCCCCCTCAGGGTTCATGAGCATGGGCCAGGCAAGTGCCTCACGTCTCATGTTGCCACTGAGGTCACGACTCCTAATAATTTCTCTTCACTTCCATACTCTCCCTAAAGCATCTCACTATTGCTTCCTGGATTTCAGATGCAATGCCTTATCTTTGAAAAAATAAACACACAATGGGAGAAGGATGCACTGGTTTGGAGATAAGGTGATTGAGTGTCTGGGAAACCTTTACACAAAATAGCAGATATTCTGTCAAATTGCCTAATTGGTTTTATTTGTGTGGCATTCTGGGCCTGAGAGGTTTCAAAGTCAAATTACTGTAATGAGCCTTTAAAATCCATATCTGGGTAGATAAACAGATAGTGCTGAGCACTGCTGTTGTCTCCATCTTGTAAGTGATGAGTAAATGGCTTGCAGGAGTTGAGCAGCCACTCATTCAGGTAAACAAGTCAGTGGCTCTGGTGAATATAAATACAAAATGGGAATGAGAGTTAGCTCTGGGAAAGATCCTAGCATAGAAGAGTCACACACTTTTTGCCTTTACATTTTCAAAATGAGCAGTGGAAACAGTGGTGTGTCCCATCCTCCTGCCCCGTAAGGCTTGATTTTGCCTTTAAAGCAGAGAAATAATGAAACTTAGAGGAGAAGTATCTAAATTAATAAGGGCTATTGGCAGAAGAGGGAGAATATTTTTGGGCTCCAAGTTGAATAGAAATTAGCACAGAGACACTTTGCTAACCAAATTGTGCAGCTAACCTCAAAGGCTGTGAGGTGCTATGCTTAAAAAATGCACTGTAGAGGTTTTCTCATTTTGCACATTTAGAGACAAGCCCAGCAGGACAACACTGGTGTGAGGTCAGGAGATTACTCTGAAATCACACCAGAACTACATGCAGAATTAGCATCACAGTCTCTGGGGAACAGCTCCCTTTTGGTCAAAGTATTTTACAGATAGGTTGCCAGGAGCTGAAATCTAGTGGAAACAGCAGTTTCCAAACTAGGACTCACCCTCTCACTGGAAAAGAAGGGAGGGTATGAGAGATACTGGCAGGGCTGCAAACTGAGATGAGTGGCTGCAATCCTGAATGCTGGATGCTGAATGAGTTGGGGAGGAAAGGGGAGAGAAGGGTCATGAACAGCAGAACTCACTTGGGAGAGGGGCACAGGAAAAATAGTTTGGGAAATGCTGCAGCAGAAGCCTTTTTCTTCCCAAATCCCCCCTTTTTCATTGTTGTTTCCTTGAACAAAAGCAGCCTATGCGAAGACAAGGGCTTAAAACTAAAAGGCCTGACACATTTTTCCTCATCTCAGTATCAAATTTCTCCTGTGATATTTACAATTCTTATACCATAAATAGAAATGCTTGAACACAGAGCTCATTTCCTGGTTTCTCAGAAAATGACATCCTCTTCCTTCTTGCCAGTTTCCCACGTGTCTCCGTGCTTAATGCTGGTGGCCTGCCCCACCATTGTACTGGTTCTCTTTTCCAGCAGCCACAGCCTCACATTCAGTAACCTTTGCCCTTCCATTTGATCAGAGCCAAAATGCCACCTTTAGAGAACTAACGTACCAGAGAAAATGGAAATATGAAGCTGGGCTACCCACCATGCTGTTATCTTATCCTGTTCCCACTGAGGTTTATTTTCTGGAATACACCTGTTGATTTTAAAGTCACAGAAGATTTTCTAAAGGAAATGGATGATCTGAAGACTCGGACTCTCCTTAGAAGCAGAGTCCATTTTAAAACTGAACCTCTATCAATGTGGTAAATTTGAGGCAGAGCAACTATTTACTGAAAAAGAATAGTACTTTACCTGCATGCTTCTTTGAAGTCTTCTTGTCATTACTAGAAATTTCACTGAATTATCTTCCATCCCCCAAATCAGCTTTCTGCTGACACAAGAGAGCTTCACCTTCTTTTTGGTCCTACAAGTGAAGCCGTGTGGAATTGATTGAGAGTGACGTCACAAGTCCAGCATTATGATTTAAATTTAGGATCAAGCAGGAGGAGGGGAAAAAATTACACGCATCCATGATTTTACTGTGTTTGGGTCATTCAGATGCAGGCTTAAAAAAATAAGGTCTTGTCTCAGTGAATATGGAATATACCATGGAACCTTTTCATGAGAACTATTCTTTGCCTTCATATGTGTGTATATATATATCTCTACAAAACCTTGGCTTCTTCCTCAGTCTTTCACTGTTTATTTGACTTTTTGATTGCTGCTGTCAGTACCAGAGGTAAGAGTATTTCGGTGATGCTGTATGTAAATAAGTTTTAGACCTTTCAGAAGGAGAAGCATGTTTCCATAAGTTCCGGGCCTCCTTTATCTTCACTAATTGAGTACCCAGAGATTGAAAAACCTCAAAACCACTGAGTTTAAAACACTCACCCATAATTGTTACTAATTATTGTGAAATTCAGGTAAGTGAAAGGTGACCTTTTTAGAACAAGCATTTATAGACAGAAAAATTTGAATAAGTAAATCAAGGGTCAGAGGAAATGGCTTGAAGGGACAAACTTAAGGAAGTCAATATGTTTAGTTCATTACAACTAAGAGGGGACTGGCCAGCTTTGAATCAGGCCACCAAGAAGAAAGATCCTCAGTTCCCCAGCAGAACTGGGAGCAGTACTAGAGGCTGGTGCTGGAGGTGGAATGGCAAGGTGGCACATTCATGTTCTCTGAGCTGAGGTAATGCTCCACTGAAACTCACTACCACGAAAATACCATCTCCACATGTCATGAAGAATACAAGGGGCCTCTTTTAGGAGACTTGTATTAGTCAGATTAGGGAGATTTTGATTTCTTCCCTGATTTTTATTGCATTCACAGAATCACAGAATCATTAAGGTTGGGAAAAACATCTCAGACCATAGAGTTCCGATCTGAGGAAGCTGGGAAAAATATGATACATGGGATTGTTTGTTCACTTTAAATTATAGTAATTTAGAGAAGTTGTGGGAATTTTATATTTTATTTTATTTTATCTTTAAGCCAGAGGTCACTGGCATCTGAAGAAGAGTTTTCCTAGAAGAGTTTTATGTCAATAAAACAGTAAGGGTTGAGGATACAACAGAGAATCCAGAAGCATCATAGCAGGCCCAAAAGCGACATGAGATCTATACAGACAGTTCAGTTCTTTGAACTTTCAAGCAAGATAGTAATATGTTTTCTTAAATAAAAGTCAGTCTCTTTTGCCACAGTGAATAATGTGAATCTCTAGCTTCTGATTCAACAGTAAGCTCATACTAAAAGTATACAAACATTTCTCTGTATGTGAATACCTAGATTCAAATCCAGTCTCTGTCTTGCAGTATTCATTAAACCTCCCTTGTACCATACACACACACCACCAGCAGATAAATGAATGAGACAAAAATGTTCAGCCTCAAGCCTCATTTCAGTGTTTAAGCTTTTCCTTGGTCCTCCAGGGATATTCATATCAATGTCTTAATAAGGCAAGGACAGCCATTTCCATGCCTGAAAACACACTCAAACTCAGGAAACAGTGCACGAAGTGGGGTAGGACTCCTATATTTTCTCAGAGGGAAAAAGTGTGGTAGATCTTTGTTGTGCAGCATGAGCTTCAGTCCACAGTTAACTTTAACAAGCAGACACACATTAGCCAAAAAGACAAATATATCACAAACTAATAAAGTGGCTTTGGAAGCACCTGTTGTACTAATTCACAGCTGATAGTGTTGCAAACATGCAAAAATTTCCTCAGAGGTTGCTATTGTAGAGCACAAGGTGATTTACACTTAGAATACTGATTAATCCATCTTGCTGCAAGTATTTACTGCCTTCCCAGGTAGTCCTTTAACTTGATCATTAAAGAACTGAAATTAGGGTGTGGTCTTTATGAAATGTTTCCAAATGGAATAATTTGGGAAAGGTAATACAATAAACACAAGTTTCAAAAAAAAAAAAAGATATGTATTTTATATTATTTATTAACAATAATGTGGGTATTTGTATTAGTGTCACTATCTAGTACATATAAAAGATGGCATTAAAATTTATTTTGTCCCTTTCCAGGCACTTCTTGGTACCTTTAGTTAGAGAGTGAGAACCTGTCAATCTTCAGGGCCAAAAGCTGGCCATAGAATGAGGTCCCTTCTTGATCTATGCTGAGCAAATGAAGCACTTTCCTTGCTGGACTTGCAGTCCCCTTTCAGGGGAATTCATGGGAATTTCTATATGGTGTCTACCCAAAGCAGAGCACATACTACATGCAGCTGCTTCTGCACAATGAGGAGTTTTCTGGAACTCTAAGTCCAGGGCCATATTTGCTCTGCTTTTAAATCACTCAGGCTTCCTTATTTGCCACCAGTTTTCTTCTATATCTACCCTGGTTTTCTTGAGCTTACCAGATCATATGTCTTTGGTGGACCCACCCCGTTGTATATCCCACCAGTCCCTGGGCTGTCGCCTTGAATCTAACTGCTCTAGAAATTTAATTTGAGCCATATATTTTCTGGGAAAGAAATTCCATACTTCTTTAAAGGCATCCAGTGAAAAAGAAGTCTCTGAACTTAGGCATTGACTTCAATGAGGATTTTCCCTGCGTATGCACAGCAGAACTGAGCTATTAACTGCTGATAAAGGACTTAGCTCTTTGAAATATGGTTTTTACTTTGATGGTTTTTAAAGGAAGAAGTTAAAAGAATTTAAAAGAACATTTAGATTCAATGATCAAGTATTCAAGGCACTTAGAAGTTCTCAAATTAAGGTGTCATTTAATAAGGCATGGGTCACATACAAGTTTAAGAACATAATTGGGGAGAATTCTGAAAAGAATTTTGAAGTTTCTCAGATTATCATAATTCTAGTAGTCATTTGCCTGAGATTTTGTGTGGCTTCAACAGTTTTGGCACCATCTATCTGGTTTTATATGCTTAAAAAAAAAAAAAGGAATATTGAAAAACTTACAAGATCTTGATGTTCCCCAGAAGAAATCTACAGCAGTCCTGGATTCCCTGCCTCTTAAATAAAATTCAGTAGGTTGTCATGCTGTTTGTAGACCAGCTACTAAGGGATGGAGAAGAAAAATCTGCTATGATAGCTACTTATTTCTTAGTCAGCAGTGGGATGTTCACAGCTATTGCACTTTAAAAATCACTTTTCTATTTCTAAGCTATCCCAGTGTTCTCTAGCTCTTATCAATCTCATTCATTTACCTTGTCTGTTTTGCATGCTTATTCCTGCCTCATTCAATATCTGTTTTGCATGCTTATTCCTGCCTCATTCAATATCTGCACCTTTCTGTATTATTTCTGTTGTTTCTTCCTCCTTCCTCTGGATTGTGGCAGACAACATGTTAAATTAATGCACAATCTTTTTTCAAGCCTAGTAAATATCAAGTAATGTCAGGGGAGATCTGCACCTCCCTTGCAGCTCTGGGAAGGTACACAATCAACCCAGCTGACAGAGCTGTATGTGGATGGAACATATTCAGTGCACCAGAATTCTTTGCAGTTCTGCAATTTTCACATGTGTATACCTTAGCCAGATAGATTTTCAAAAGGGTGTAGAAGAACAAAACATTTTTTATACTTTTTTGCCTAGTTTAGCCTCTTACTGAGAATATTGTTTTTTATAAATAATTAAACATTGAAGCCAAAGAAAAATTGGTTTTTTAGACCCAATGGTCATTACATTTCTCAGGTCTATTGCTCATATGCGTGTTTCAAGTTGCACAGCATGGCAATTTTTAAGCTGGGGTAGTAGATTTCAGGTAAATGATGTAACCAGCAGGCTTTTCTCACATTTCCATGAAAACAATTCCAGGACAAGATTTGTTTTTTCTAATGTCAACCAAGGAAATTTTCATTTCTTGGCCACATGTAGCCTTGAAGAGTGTACCTTCTATAAATACAACAAGTACAGGCTAATATTAGTAGGAACAGATTGAAATAATTCTTGTCACCTTAACAGAAGAATCAAACAGTCTTTACTCTTAAATGTCTGAAGATCTAAATTAAAATCCTTGTCTCTCAAACACTTGTGTATGTGGGTCTTTAATCTGCTCCTGTTGAGCACTTTTTTTCCTCCTCTTTTCTATTGCTGCAAACAACAAGCTTCAAGTTCTCTATAGAGGGTCTATATGCCATAAGACAAGAAAATGGTATACTATGGCCATCTGTGTTTGTTCCATGATAAACAGGAGGGTTTTAACCAAGATTTTTGTAGTTCAAAGGAAATTCTCAGCTGAAAACACAATTAATCTCCTGATCCTTGTGACACATAAAATAACAGAGGACGACCAGTCTCTGTTCCCTTTTAGACACTTATAGGTGCCATCTGTGATGCTCAGCTAGCTACTGCTGTAGGGAAATCAAGAGCAATGGCCACCTAAAAAGTGACTGCACTATGTGTAGTGTCACCATCCCTGTGCACTTTGGGGATAGGCTGACTGAGCTCTTACAGCCTGAGTGTGTCAGACATTGTCAAGCATGGAAAAGGAGCAGGCTTTTGCAAGGAGAACCTTACAGTCCTGCTTGCCTTACTTGAAGGGGATCTCTCTAAACATTTGGAAAGGGAGAAGGAGATGGAGGGAGAGGAAGAAAATGAATCCTTTACCTCCCATATCAGTTTTATCATTTGTTTCATAAAAAGATGTTAAAGCACAAGACACTTGATTTTCAATTTTTATACCACGCATTCTTTGGGAAAAACACTGCAAGACCTACAAGACTTTGGGAATAATGTAGCCTTATCTGAAGAAAAGTTGGTCTATTTATGCTGTGTTTTGTAACCAACCACTAATTCCCTAAATTAGTTTCCAGTTAACCCTCTCTTTGTGTAAGTATGTAATGGGCTGCTGAGTCAAATATTTTACTGACTTCAATTTGCGCTAAGTATGCTAGTCAAATGCTGTGGTGATGTGCATTAAATGAGTTGCAAAGGAGTGATTGAGTTATGCAGTCTCCCCAATGGACCACTAATAAAAAACTTTATACCTTATGAACCATTATAACTCTGTATATGCCACATGAAATAAGGTATTAAAATGTTTTAGAGAGCTTTAAAATTTTTATTGGTGCTTTTTTGGTATTGCTCCACCTATAAAGCTGGACTTCCTTAATTAGTGAGGACCTGTGCTCAGGGGGAAAAAAAACGTGTCTGAGAAATACTGGACCCTTTAAATTTTAAGTAATCCAGCTATAGTTAGTTTCGCTACCATACAGTTAATGAAGTATTATTATACCACGTGGCCATCCATCCTAGGCAGAGCATTCATACAGGTTAGTCAGTACATTCATTTGGGGCTTCTGAATTAATTTCAAAGATAATTAGGTTCTTGGTTCAGAGGAATTATTTCACTCTTCCCAGGATCTTGCTGCTCAATAAAAGATCACTGCATACAGGAGTGTCATTAGCTATTCTATATATCATAACAGGAGCCACTCAAAATGCTGCTAGCTGCCGATGGATGGTCTATCAGTGTTCTTGTCAGAAAACATTTCTCACAGAAAAAAAGCAGTTGGACATTCCAAATAGTCTTAAACTTACAGAGGAGCATGTGAATCCCGTGTCCCAGAAAAATCAGGCATGTTTTTTGCAAATGCTGACTTCCCCACTTCTGGTAGTTTGGCTGATGGATGTGTGCTTGAACAGAGCTCTGGAGCCCTACTCACTTCCAAATGAGGCCTGGAACCATGGAGGTCTGTGAAGATGAAGTTTAACCCTTTCTTGCTGCTGAATTTTTGTGCCTTGGCAAGTACCCACTAGAATGCATAGATTTCTTAAGGTATACCAAGACTTAATTATGCAATTATGCTTACCTTAATGCACAAACTTTATGACCCTGAAACCCATAAGACAGTTTCTGTTTTACAGGCCCAGGATTGGAGTTAGGAGTGGGCGAACAGCAGTGCCAGCCCCTGCTGATGGAGCAGCTGACTTGGGTGAGGCTGTTGAACGACTGGGAAGTTTTAGCTAGGACCACCACCCGTGGCAATACCCTCACCCCACAGGAGCACTGTTGTAGAAGCTTCTCTTGTCTCTGACTTCAAAGCTTCAGCTCAACTGTGGCTTTTAAAATATATTCATGAAGCAACTTAATGTTACAATCCTGTCAATGGTGTTCAACCACTTTGCATTTAAATAAATGTTATCTTGTTCTTTACTGAATCATCAAGCTGCCATGGTCTCAGTAACAGCTGCTCAGACTCCTCTTTCCATCTGCCTCCAAGTTGTTTTCTTTGGCTAAACCAGAAAGGCAAAATCAGGGGAATGGGCAAAGGTACAGGGCACTCCTAATGCTTTCCTAAAACTTTGAATTGCATTTAATGTGTGTTGCAGAGAGCAAGAGACGACTTCTCACAGCTGTGTCTGCACCAGCCCCTGTCCCACTTTTAGCGCTGAAATGTTACAGAAATGCTGAATTGCCACTCAGGTTTCCCAACACCACCATCTGAAAGGCATCCAGATGAACACTGAGGATGTTCTCTTGCTTTGGATACTACTGCAATGCAAACTACCCCCAGGAAAAGCTGCTAGGACAGAGGGAGCAGGACTCTAAACAGGCTCGTCAGAGGCTACACCTGCACTACAGCTGGATGCTGCTGCAGAATACCAAATAAGTTTAAAATTGCTGCTAAGAGCAATGCTTACTGCAGCAGTGAGACATCAGGACCTGGTCTATTTGATTGCTGCTAGAAGTACTTTACTGTTATCAGTACAGAAGATGAACTCCAGCTCTAATGTAGGTACATACCTCTGATTGCAACATGGTCAATAATTGAATGTCAGGATCTGAGAGTTGTTTAGCACAAGTCTATTGCCCTCTGAATATCTCTGTAGGAAAAGCAAACCCAGCAAGTTTTCTGTGGAGATTACGTTGTATTATGTTTCGACCCACTAGATCTGTGGAGAAGGATCTTTAGGCTGATCTACCTGAAGCTGTCAAATTTAACTCGTAAGGTATCACAGTATTCTACCTCTGCATGTAAGGCTTGTTAATAGCTAAAAATCAGGGCCTGGCAAGAACTACCACACGATTACTTTGTGTATCATTGATGATATAAGAACAGAAGTAAAGCATCTTTAGCAGCAACTGAAATACCAACATGTATTTTTGATATTTGTTGACTTGGCAATGAGGATGTCAATCCCTCAATCCGTGACTTTGCACTTATCCAATATGCATTAGTGGAACGTACATGTGATTTGAAACATCTGCATCACACTTGTGGAGAGTCAGCTGGACACTGACATCTTTTTATATGCAGTTCATAAGTTTTCCCTTGAAGCCTCTTCCAGAGACCATCTTTAAGTCAGAGGTGAAAAGAAGAGTACAGTCTCTTGAAAAAGAGTTTAGGAATGGCTTCCTTAGTCCATACCATAGCAAGAAGCAACACATCATATAGTTCTTTAAAACTGAAATATCCCTCACTCAAATAAACACCCATATCCTGTTTGAAGGATAAGCCAGAATTTCCTTTTTCTTTGTCCCAGATCCAAATTACTCATCTTTTTTTGGGGCAAAAGAAATGTTGTAATTAAAGTATATGTTCCCAATGCAGTGGCAGATTTCCTAAGAGGCTCTTTTTTCAGGCCACTGAAGCTGGGCAGAGCATCATGTGGTGGACCTTCCCTGCCTCCAGCACACATTCCTGCTGCAGGTTCAAGTGCTAAGCTGGCATCACTTCCTGAATGTTCTCTTCTGCTCTGCTCCTTTTGCTGTCTGGCTCTCTGCCTCTTTCCATCTTCATCTCTCACCTTCCTCCCACACTTGCCTTGTGGCAGAGTCCATCATCTGAGAGATTTAACTCATCAAAATCTGAAGTGAAATGACCATGTTTTTGCTGTCTTTCTTGTCAGCCTGGGAAACTGAGCTACCTCAGCCAAAATGCTGCCAAATTGAAGCGGTGGGAGAATGTGGCAGAGAGGAGGCAAGGAAGGAGATTTGTGAGAGGGAAGCAGGGCCATCCCCCGTAGTAGTGTGAAGAAATGCTGTGCCTAGCTCCACTTCCTTCAGGTCTGTCACAATCAGAAGCAGCAATGAGGATGGAATCATGTCCTCACTGGATTTTACGCACCTTCTGCTCCAATTCTTTAACCATGAAGAGGTCTCAGTTTCAACAAGGAGCCACTAACTGAAGATATTCTCTGAGTGCCCAGGAAGCAACCACAAATTTTTTTTCAGTGTTCCCTCTAGAGTTATTTGTATTTCACAGTGGCTCCATGGAGTAATAATGGTTTCTAGATAAAACACCATTGATTTTTAAGTGCACACCTGAGAGCAATTATGTCACCCTTTGCTTCTAAGTTTCCTCAACATGCCAAGCCTTTCTAGCTGCTTTTCTTTCAGCTGCCAGTACCACAGGCAGCTAACAGAGCCATAGGCATGACAAGGTATGTGAAGACATGACAAGGCATGTCATGAACTTGCCATCACCTCCCATTTTTAATGCTGCAAATTCAGAATGACCCCCATCATTGTTGAATGTCATTTGGAAAGGCAGTGCACAGTTAAGTGATTAATCACATCTGTGTTAAGGCAGAAAATCTGTCTGTGTCACCTAAAATCCTAGTTATATATTTAACATATAAATGCAGACAGCAAAAATGTAGATACCAGATTACACAGCATCTATTAATACACTCCAAGCCTAAACCAGAGTTGCCCATGCTCTTGCAAATTATAAAATAAGAATGATTTTCCTTTTTGTTATTTTCTTTGAGAACTATGAGGTACTTTGGGAAAAAAAAAAGTAGTGAGCTAAATGAAATAAATTTATTCCAGCTAAAATGCACCACACATGGCCATAGATGGAGATACTTGGGAGAAAGCCCCAAAGAGTGAAAAAATAATTTAGAAATCTTTTGTAATGGGATTTGTTAGAGAAGTGTAAAATTACTTCCACTTCACAACTCCCTATAAAAGTATGATGGGTTACAGTTTGATCATTGGCTGCAAAATGACTTCTGTGCTTTTCAGGTAGCCTGGCAGTCCATAAATAGGATTCATAAGTGTTTAGGCACCCCAGTATGTCCAGGTATCCTCTGATTCTGTCTCAAGGACCCCTTTCATGCAAGACTGCCTTTCCTACATTAGGCAAACTTACTGCCTTTCTGCAGCCCAGAGTTCTGGTTTTCAAGGCCTTTGGATGTTTGGAGATCCTGTTGACATCTTTGGCTCTTCAGCACTGGCTGTCACCACATCTTTCTCCCATTGTGGAGCTGTCAGAATGGCTCTGACCCTCTGTCAAGTTATGCAGAGGGACTACAGGCTAAGTGGGTAGCACTGACAGATATGCATTGATGTTGATCTTGCTGGCAAAGTTAAGAACCATTTTTAACTTTTTACTTTTAATATCCACAAACCATCAAGAAGTGAACTGGAAAGTGAATAGCCTTCTCCAGTAACATTAAGGGGTTATACTCCCTAAGATGTTTTCTTTTTTGAAATGTGAATACATACATTTGTATGACTTAGCTCATAATACCCCATATGTGAGCTCAAAGTTGAGAGCAGCAGCAAAACCACTATCCATTAAAAGTGTCTGAGTGCTTTCTTGCTTTCTTTTAGCATCTGTCTTGCAATGAAGTATCTTATCTCCCTTTTACTCATGGGGACCACCACTTTGACTGAGAGGATGGAGACACTCAGGGGGATTGAAAGCAGTACCAAAGCCTATGACCAGCTTAAGCATATTTGTATATTTGCATATTTAAACAGAGAAAGGAATGGAAAGCATTTCCCCACCCCCCTTTTCAGTGGCTGTCATTTTGGGCATGGGTAGAGGTAGGATGAGGTTAAAAGTTCAGGAGAAAGAGAGAACACAGAACAACATCCTAAGCATTCATTGAAACTATGACAAGGAGGTTAAAACTCTTCCCACGTATTGCCACACACGGTACTCACCGCAAGCAGTCCCCTAAACTGTCTGGCTGTGGCTACAGCTCGATTCTGAGCCAGGAATGGGGTAGGACAGTGCTGAGCCCAGGCTGGCTAGTGTGCTTTCAGCAGGCTTTGCTGGATGGATGAGACCTGGCATTCCCAATTAGGGCACTGGCACAAAGCGCCGGCCCGGCGGTGGCATTGCCATGCGGCCCGGCTCCGCAGCGCAGGCTCCCGCTGGCAGCTCCAGGGTGAGGACTCCGCTCCCTGCCCTGC
Source organism: Pycnonotus jocosus (assembly GCA_013400435.1). Taxonomy (NCBI): domain Eukaryota; kingdom Metazoa; phylum Chordata; class Aves; order Passeriformes; family Pycnonotidae; genus Pycnonotus; species Pycnonotus jocosus. The sequence goes on from VWYP01015594.1 coordinate 666,600, forward strand.
ATTCGGGGGCAAAAACCACGAGAGGATGCATGCTGGTTTTCTGTACACACTCTCCTCCTCACAGGGAAGTGCACACGGGGATATCTGTACAGCACCACATGGAAAGAATGTGGAAAGACGACTGGTTTCTGCCAGGCTTGTGAGGAGCTGCCACCAGAAAGCGACATTTGGAAATGGAAGGAGTGAGTAACAGCATCTCAGCCACAGCAAGCACAGTGTTCCTGCAGAGCCAGCAGGTATTTGAGATGGCTTGTAGTGGAAAAGAGATCGGCTTTTACTTTGCTTGTGATGCTTTATTCTGATACAGCCAGAGTAGATTTAATAATGCTCATCAAAAATAACAAGTGATTTCATGCAGCAAATTTTGTTTGTGGCTAAATGACGCTGAAACACAGAATTAGACAATTAGTTATCCTCATATTTGCTAGCCTTTTTGTTCTGAGTTTAAAAATAAAAGAATTAGCGTAGACTGGCAGCAATGAAGGCTAGAGTATACATTCTGAATATTCCTCAGTTTCTACATTCCCACTTCCAGCAGCACAAACAATAACCCCAGAGCCCCTGCCTTTTATTTCTTCTTAGTCTGTTTGTGAAGAAATAATTTTTGATTTCAGTTACTGTCAGGGATTTGTATAGTATCGTAATTCACTGGATTAATCAGATCCTTATCTCAAAACTTTGCATGGTAGTAGGTAGCTGCTGCCACTCAAAGCCTTCTTGCAGCTGTCAAGAAAACTGCTCTGGGCTCGTGAATATCATCAGCTTTGTGGATCACTCTAAGAAGCCTCATATTCTAGAGAATTCTATTAAAATAATTTGATCATATTCATCTACAGCTCCCCACCTGCAAACTCTCTGATTTTAGTGAGCACTTTATCTGTTACACTGCTCCCTGATGTCTTTACCAGGTAGAGAATCTGCCAGAATTTTTTAAAAAATCAATATTATTGAGGTTTTTGTGCATTGATAAGAGGAGATCTGCCATACTGAAATAACAACAGTAAGCTTCTAACAGGTGCTGTCATAATTGTTCCTGCAAGCAAAGATCTAATTCATATGATAATCTCTCATCGTCTGGCATTTCATCCTAACTGATTTTTAATGCTATATTGATCTCAACTTCCATAATTGGCCTCTTCAAATAGTTCACTTTCCTCTTCATAGAGGAAGGGAAATGCAGGTTTTGTTTCCATCAGCCTCTTTTACTATCTGGTATATGCTGCCATGGAATTTAATTATCTGTAACTTAAACCCCATGAAACAAAACCCAATCCAGAATCTACATTTCTGGAGTCTGAATAAAATATTGTCAATTTGCATTTGATCTTGAAATCCTTATGTAGCCAAGATTTCTTACTTGAGAAAATAAATAATAAATGAAGAAATTGAAAGGCTTCAATTTTTATATCTTTAGAAAGAAATGGTTTGATTACTTGATACAAAGGGTGTCACTCCCCATAATATCTCAGCTGGGAAAAAAAAAAGATAAAGTATTGTCAATTAAAAAAAGAAAAAAGAGGAAAAAATAAAAGGAAAAGAGAAAAAAGGGATGCTTGCAGGCTTTTGTGATTATCTTTTTGAACAGTTGTATTCTAACCTATCTAAATCAGCAGCCACAGATGCAGCAGCTAAGTTAACAAAGACGTATGGTGCTCTGTGACCCTCATCATCCCTGTGCATCTGAAAACAGAACTCAGAACTATAAGGTTACTGCGAATGTGGAAAATGGCAGGCAGTCAGCTTTCACCAGACTTAGCAAAATTGTAAGAATAAACAAAAAGTAAAGTAAAAACATGTAACCAGTACTCTGCACATGGATGGGGGAGAGAGGAGAATTTTAGGTCATCTAACAGCTAATGTAAACTGCAGGGTGGATTCCTTCCAGAACTGAGCTTGTGATTACATTAATCAGACACACTAGAGCTAATGCGATACATTACACTCCCAGGATTTCAATAGAAGGTTAGAGCTACAAAAGAGGGAAACAGTCCCCAATATTGGGCACACCATTAATAGAAGTAAAGAAGAGGAAAATAATTGCTGAAACAGCCAGTCGGCTGAACACTGGGGGAATAGTGAGTGAGCAATTATCAGTTCGTAATCGATGTGACCATTACCCTCTTCTCTTTTACAGCACATCTTTTGCACCTGGCACTTCAGGCAAACAGCAGCTGAAAGAGAACTGTAACGTGTCCATAATAGACTGCTCCCCTGCCTTCAGGAGCAAGTGGCCATTTCAATGGCTGCAGATGTTTGTGCAAGAATGGACACTGCTCGGCACCATTCTCTGATAATGCCGGAGTCCTTGTAGTCAACAGCTTGAGCTCTTTAATTCATGATACAGTCTTTTTGCTGAAAGGTCTCAAGGAAACACTGATAGCTTCTGCTTCAGATGTTCTCTGCAGACTGTGTAGGGGATGTGATGGTTTAGAAGGTCACACTGATGTCCTATATTCACTTACAGTAAAGGCCTTCATTGTATTTTTCTGATTCTCTCTGCCTGAATGGATATGCATGTTAGCTGTGTAGCTTGCTGAATTCTGAACACAGAAAAAACCCCCAAGTATGTTATAACTGGTTCTCATTAAACTGCTAAATGGAATACTAAAAGGTAGCTTAAAATCAGGTGTGTTTAATAAACTTATATTTGAATTGGCACACGCATGGGTCCCATGTGTTTTTCAGTTTGCTAGTGTTGCAAGTTTATCATGTGTATTACCTATGCTTAAATGTTACTTCACTCCAATGAAAACAGGCATCATTTACAATTTCTCTCAAACATTGCTAAGTCCATGACCCAATTCATTAGCTAACCGTTTGAGGCAGCCTAACACACCCATTGAATTTACTGAGTCTTGGAAAGCAATTTTTGCCTTTAGATTAGATAAGGGTTTGGAAGGTTAAATAAAACCACATAGGGGCATGAAGTGGAGATTTTCTGTAGAAGATACATTTTTAGTTCGTACGGAAATGTGCAGAGCATTCATTCACCATGGTTCACTTTCCTTCTTAAACCTGCGGAGATTCCAGAAAATACATCACAGGGAGGAGTTTCATTGGTGTAATTATATAAAAATTCCACATCGAAGAAAGCCGTGTGATGAGATCTGTAGTGAGAAAGAGTGTTTTCATGTTTTTTCACCAAAATTCCTTTGGGAGAGAGCACAGACACCTCTATGGCAAGCAGACCTCTGAGGCTCCCAAGGACTCCCTGCCCAGCCCAGGAGGGGAGCTGGAACCCATCCAGGTCTGGCCTCTTCCCATTCTCCGGATATGCTGTTATGACTCAGGCACGGGCATGTCCTAACTCTGACACAGATCCCAAAACAGATCAGTATCCCAGCAAGACTGTGTAATACCCATTCATAACCAGACAGCCTTGGACACAATTAGCTGTCCCTGCAAGTCTGGGGACATTGCAGTCCTCACACGATAGATCTCTGGAAACAGGGATTTTACAGATTTGCCTCACGTTGCCCTTCACACTCAGAGAAACCACTGCTGTGATCTGAGGCTTCACCATACCTCCACAGGACTTTGTTTGGTTGCTTACATGGAAACACAACAGTAGGAAACTATTTTACGTAATTCAACAGTGAGAAAGAGAGGAAAGGAGCCAGCATTGTGGGATCATCCAGCACTCTGGACCACCATCAGGTTGTGCCTAGAATAAACTTTGGCCACCTCTGCTTTATGGAACCACTAACATGCAACAAGTCTCTACCTTTCTTTATTCAGGAATGAAATTAAGCTGAAAAAATTTATTAGAAAAAAAATTTAATAGAAAATCTATAAGAATTAAATTTATTAGAAAAAAGAATGTGAATTTTAATCAATAATCATGCCCATGGTAAGATAAATTTATGCTTGCAAAGGCTTCAACAGATGTTTTTCATTGTAATGGCTGAGATCCAGAATCTTTCTACATTCTTATTTTCTTTCCTCAAACTGCAATAAGACTAGAGGTCACTCCAAATTCTTTTTGTGTGTGTGTGCGCGTTTTTGTGTGAAGAAAGTGGACGTATGTAAAAAAAAAAAAAAGATTCCCTCTAAATAGGAAAATAAATCAGAAATACCACAAACCAGGACAAACTCAGATTTTCTGAGTGATGCAGACATTTGGAAATAAAAGCCAGCTGAACCAGTAATTTAGAAAACATCGCAACTTCTTTTGAAGTGAGATTTCTCAATGAGGAAAGCAACTTCTTTGGCTCAGTGAAGGTGCAGTGGCACCACAAAACTCATGCCTTTCCCAAATACTTTAGAAACCCATACAAACTCATCCAAACCAAAAAGGAAAAAATAAAACAAGATATTTGACTCACAAACTAGCCACTAAATGTCAACTGGTTACAGAATGTTCCACCTGCCAAGGCTGAAATCTAGGACAAAGATCCCAGAGGGGTCACAATCCTGCAATTCCTACTCAAACCAAAGGCCTGTTAGCTCTAACACTTCTCTTAAAAAGAGAGAAAATACATCTTTTATGCAATCAGACTAGAGTAGAATATTTTTTATGAAAACAAGATGTTTGTAGAAGGTGCCAGGCTGCTATTCTCAGAAAATAGAAGGCAACTCTAGCTGAGGCAGAAGTAGGACTTACTTGTTCATCAACCTGCCGTGACCTGAGGCCAGGACAAAGAGTCCAGTCTCCCTGCCTGCTTCAATCCTGGGCTCGGGAGCTTTCGTAGCCAGCAAGGGTGCTAATTAGAGTCAAATGTGGTGTTGACACACATGCACTGGGAACCAGGAGGAGACCAACTTCATTTTTACAACAACATCGTAGAGAAAGAGGTTTTGGTTGGTTTGATTTAATGACTTGATTAGAATTTGAGCTGGTAATTTACGAGAGATGGGTGTTGTATCCACTGCCAGTCCTCTAAGCCAGTCAGCTTTGTATAGGATCAAATTTATATAACGAGGCAGACTCAGCAGTGTCATAAATGAGGGTATGAATTTTGTGCCAAGTGTAAATGAGTAATAAAGTAGTTTGCAAGTAGTATGTCTGTGCACTGATTTGGCATTCCCTGTGTGTGCAGAAGCAATTTGGTATGCTATGGGGACAAAATTCAGTCCTGGCATAAATCAATGGGACTCACATCTATTGAACACCAGAACTGAAATAGGACTCAAAGGCATTTTAGACAGCATAGGAATTAGGGATGGGGAGGAAATGTGAAGGGCATATGGATGTGAAACAGCACAGAAGTGGAAAACAGCAGGAAAGAAGCAAGCATACAGGAGTGTAGAAGGTGAATAGGACTTTCTCTGTTCTATTTGTTGTTCCTTTTCTTCAATTGGAACTTGAATATATATTTTTTTTCCTCTGCATCCAAACTGTATGATAAATTGGGGAAGAACTTGGAAACACTTAAAAGCCTTTTAATGATCAGTCACAGATGATGAGTAACAATCATTCAGGTCAGTTCTGAATGAGATCCAGAGACTTCTGTGGAATTTCCATCTGCTTGCCACAAAGACCTGCACGGGAATTTGGCCACCAAGTGTTCTTGAACCCACAGTGTTATACTGGAGGTGAACTGAGCCCAACACATACAGGTTTCCAGACTTAGTTTTCTACAGACCCCCAGGTGATAAAAGCACAGTGGCTCACACACTGGGACACATGGAATAAAGGATGATGCAAACCTGGGTGAAAACAGTGGAGTACTAAGATGTAAGACTGGTAGCCGAAAGCAGGCATGGTTTTACCAGGGGGCTAAGACAGCCCAATTGCAACTCATTTTGCCAAGCACAGTAACAGTGAGGCAGAGCTGCACGTCTCTGCCTCTCCCCACTATAAACAGAAGCATTCCCAGCAGTGTTTACTATTGCACTGTGCAGGCCTAGAGCAGACCAGCAAACAATGGTGTATGGTATTGCCTAACAGGTTCCAGATTATCCAAATAGTTTCTAAGTGGGCATGAGGGAGCAATGCAGAAGTTCTGCAAATTGTCACCATACATTTCAGACATTTATAAGCTCTCAGGTGTTGATCACAGTGGTTTATTTATAAACTACGTGCACTGTGCTAAGGCCCTTGGCACTAGCAGGGAACAGAAAGCAACTTTTTTATTTTCTGGTTAGTTTTGTTTCAGACTTGCTACCGGTTTGAGACAGCAGGTTTCCATATTTTAGTAAAATCTTATGTCACTTTTGAGCTTCCACTATGCAAACCTCTACAGACATTACAGGAATGGCACTTGTCTCATCATTATGTAGAAATGCATTTGGATTATCAAAATACTATATGATACAATTACTGAGGCTTCCCAGAGCAGGAAACAATACAATTCAGGATAAGGTATGGGTACGTGAAATCTCTATTGTCAGCAAGCTGTACAATTTCACTGAACTTTTTTCGTGCACATCACCTGCATTTTGTTACTAAACCCAGTAGGATCTAATTTAATGTATTCAAATCACATTTAAATTAAGCATCACAGTATCTGAAAATATTTTGTCCACAGCATATGGAAAGGATAATGCTTATAATTGATGTGGTAAGCCTAAATTTATTGCAATTATTTACCTGTTTGATCAATATCCACCCACATACTGTCACTCCTTGTTGGAAGTTTCATCCACATATACTTTGAGAAAAACATTTAAACCCACAAAATAATGACAGGTTTTATCCCAGTGCAAAACTCTTTTCTTCTGCATTACTGCAGCAATTTGTAGAATAAATTAAAATTGCTCTTAGGTTCTTAAAATCACTCAGACATAGGCTTCCAAAGACCATCAAAGACATAAACAAACATACCACAGCATATCACCATCACCCACCAAAACATTGGCTGCTGAGATTTATGAATACTTCTGAGGCAACAGGAAAAGATTGATAACCAAAAGTGAAATTATGTACTTTGCATTGATATAGGGACCCTTAAGAATTCTTTCAGATCCTCTGAGAACAGAGAGTATGGAAACTCCAGGGTCTGTTCATCTTTCTTGTGCACTACACTTACCAGAACAAGGCTGATGAGATTGCCCAAGTACAGAACATATACAAATCAGTTCCAAAAAATATCCAGTGTATCCAGTCCCTGGTAAGACTCCATCAGAGGAAAAACTCTGGGCTAAATGGTGTGTTATCTAAACACCTGCCTGAATTAGAGACACCTAGGTTAGAACATGCACTACAGCAATCATAAGTTTTTAGCTTGTTAGTCTGGGGTAAGGCTTCTGCCTGAGCACACGGTAAAGCATGTGCATGGTCAGAACTGGGGGAGGAATCCTTGCAGAGCTGCCTATACATTCTTGCAGGCTCTATACATCCTTGGCCTTTCCTAGCAGTCATGCTGATCCACAGAGCCAGAAGAAACAGGGATGAAAGATCCTGAAGGATCCTTCTGAACTGGCTCAGTTCTGCACAGCACACGTTCTGTGCAAGAGTGGACATGACCCACCTGCCAGTCTCACAGGTGCTATTAAAGTTCAGTCATAATGGATAGGACAGGGGATAAGAAGAATGGATTGGCACAGAATTGTGTTAATCATGGCACCCGTGCATTTCATTCAGGATTGAAGATCAGCAGCTCTGTAAATTAGCTGTTGAAAATAAAAGAATGTGGTGACCAGCCTTGAATCTGCTGTCCTTAAGCAAACCGATGTACTTATCAGAGGCACACTATCATTTGTTAGAGAGTGTCATTAAAAGGTGAGAATTCAATATTTTAAAGCCCATGCACGGCATCTTAATAAAATATTCTGCCAATCATGCAGCAAAACTTCAAGCATCCCCTTTAGATCAGACTAGATTTACTCAAGGTCAATGGTTTATTTTCCTTCACCAAAAAATTTGTGTATTACAGGTGTCTTGAGAAGTGACTTCCTGAGTCATCAGACCAAATCACTAAATGCCTTAATATGCACACTGTCCTTAAAATCAGAAATATTTTCCTCTCCCCACCTTGTTCTGACTGTAGGTTTGTTCCAGAAGTTGATGGCTCAGGTTTACTCTGGGCCTGTTTGTAGCTGGCAGAGAGCAGTGAAGGAGTGTTTGTTAGAGTTAGATCAGCTTTAGGACACACAGAGTTATGCCACTGCCAGCTGGGGCCCACCAGGTAAGACAGCCCAAGAGTGGAAATGGTGGAAATCCTTCTCTTGCCACTATCTCACACAGTGTCCTTGTGAAGGCCACAGGACAGAGGAGATGCAGTGTCCAGTTTTCCATTACCACAGTGGAGTACAGTTTGTCAAAGTCTCCCAGGGATCCCTGACTTCGTTTCCCGGGAGCAATCAGCAGCATGTTCTGAGAAAATCTTATCTGCTCCTGGCTATACAGCATCCAGCTGAGGAACAGATGGTATGATCCTTTAGGAAAATGGACATAGATGGGCTGAGGCAAATTAGAGCATTTGGATCTATTTATCTGATGAGAAATGAAGCCCTGAGCTGGCATCAACCTTTCCTGAGGTGGCACAGGCAGGAGCAGATGTGAAGATGGGTTACTAAGATGCTGAGATCAAAAGGCACCTAGTCCTGGATTGCACATCTCCACTACAGTAAGCTTGTATGACTCTGGCCAGCTGTCTAGCTGAAACGAACACCTTCTGGAGGTTTAGCTATCAAAGCTGGAAGCTAGGTAAGACTGGGTGATGCTGGCAGAAAACAGAGAAATCTGCTGTTAGAGTACCTTTCCAGGGATTATCCACTAACAGAGTTTTGTTAATCTTTTTTGGATTCTTGCCTGTAGCCACAGCAACACCATTTTTTCCTGTGACCAGGGAAAATGCTGTTCACTCTTTGTTAGTGGGGGTCTGGGCAACAGCTTTTATGATTTCATTATTTCAGTACCTACTGTTGAGCAATCCCTGAAAAAGCTCCAGTGAATAAGGAAGTAGCATCCTTGCTAAAATTACCTTCACCCTCTAAAGTGCCTGTTCAAGGGGTCTCCAAATACCCTTGCAGAGCTGGTCCCTAGCAGCGGCTGTAGGTGTTTGTTACAGAGAGAGGCTCTTCAGGTGCTTCCCACCTCTTCATCCTGCTGAGGCAGAGTGGTACATGGGGGTACAGGATCAGACCTTGGAAGAGCATGACAGCTCTTTGAGAACTGAACATCCATGTTTCAGAACTGAGTATCTGCTAAGGGCATTTATTGCCTTAGCAATGCTCCTGCCTATCCATGAACCAATGTGCGCATCTGGGTTTGGGACTACAGCTTTGTCAAAAGCACCTTGCTTTTCCATTCATATGGATTTAGCTGTGCCCATGAGAAGGGTGGCTGGGGTTGCACAATGAATCAGGCCATGTCCCTTTTGCCCAGAACCTTCACTTTTCTGCCTGCCCACTAGAATAAATGGGAAAGGGAAATGCAAGAGCAGAGACAGGTTTCTCCCAAACAGTCTCACCCATCTCTCGACTTCTATGGGAAACTACAACACTTAAGGAGGGAGAAGGAAAAAAAAAAANAAAAAAAAAAAAAAAAAAAAAAAAAAAGAGAGAGAGAAGAAAAAAGGAAAAAAAGAGAAAAAAAGCAGTTGTCTTCTCCCCACAGCAGGAATCACAGTGTGAACAGCCACTGAGTGACAAAGTGAGAGTAGGAGGTTGGGCTTCACTGTCTTTATTCCTCAGTGCATGGGGCTCACAACAAAGGCCATATGCCCTGATCCTAGACATCTTTAGTCTTTTAAGCAGTCTTCAGCATGCAAGTAGCTCTATTAAGCAGTATTAATTATTACAACATATGGCTGTAAAGATAAAAATGAGAAATATCTTATCAGGCCTTTAATTAAAATAGCTATACAGCTAACAACTTATTCAGTGTTTCCAGACAGTAAAAAAAGATAAATTAATAGTCTTTTTGTTGGGTGAGTAATTTGAAAGGCACTCCTGATTTCCGTACAAGCACTCATTCTTCATAGAGATTGAAACAAGAAAGAAGATTTAGAATAATACCTGTCAAACTATGAGGTTATCTGTGAACTATTAATTTTGACCATTCACTATCAATGACATGCAATTTGTCCCATTAAATATTTTCTACTACCTCAATGGATGAGATAGTTTTATACAAGAAAAACAGCTGAAGAAGGCTAGGACAGGTTTGTGAATGCCACCAAGTGAACTGCTATTCAACAAAAGAAATGAGACAGATTCTGCTCCTATTACTCTTGTATTTCTAAGGGACTATTCAATGCGAGATTGATCAAGTTGTCAGTTACAAATGACATCAAACAAAAACCTGTGTGGCTTATTGATGAGTTTATTTGCAGTGCTGTGTTTTCTTTTTCAGCTCTTGCTGAAAACCAAAGCATATTGAATTGCTCGACGTAATGAAACTGATTCTTTATCTGCCATATTTTGGTACCCAGCAGTTTTATACATTCATTTACAAATGAAGCTCTAAGGTATAGCTCATTTCTCATTTTTCCTCCTTGAAAGTGGTAGAGGTTTATATACTTCTTAGAACTCAGTTATACCACTAAGCAACAGAAGTGTGGAATGAACTCTCTTAAACTTTTATTTTAAAATTGTCTCAAGAAACAAACCCTTGATGTAGGAAAGCAATTTTACTCCATATATAGGTTTTGGCACCGGCAGTTCAGTTGAAAACCAGTTGTTTAAAATACTAATCTCATTAGTAAAAATAAAGGAAACTATCACTTCTTATCCTTACATTTTAAGAAAAATGCTCGCACCAATTCAACAAGACAGAGACCTGAGCATTTCAGTAAAAGCAAATGATAAAAAGCCCGATCCTTATTTTGAAATGTGCCTCAAATTTTGGAAAGAAAATACAGCTGGGCCCTCTTCAGTCTAGTCTGTTAACTAACCTTATCAGGTTGAAATCCAGCCCTTTCCTATAAGCACCAGGCTTTTGTAGTGTTTTCTGACCCTCAGTCAGCCGCCCAGCTCACTAAGTGCTTGCATATGCATAAACAGAACAAGGCATCCTTCCCCCCCTGCCCCCTGAAAGCCTCAATGCTGCAGTAAAGGGGAACCTTTTAAGCAGGGTTTTAATTAGCACCCATTGTTCCCTGGCTGGCAGGACAGGCAGAATGGCCCAGTGGTTTGAAAACGGCTATCACAGTGGGAATCTAACTTTGCAATTGAATCAATCTGCAAACTCCACGGGACTTGTACACTGAAAATAAAAAAAGAAAAAGAGGGAGTAGACCAGGGTGTTAATTATAGTGGTGTATTCATACTGCTGCATTTAAGGGCCTGTGAGCATTTCTCTCATATATTTTTAAAAGGAAAATAGAATCACATAAATCCACTAGAGAATGAGACCTGGTCATACAAGCCTAAACATAAAAGTGAAATTCAGCATTAAGTCTACCACTTGATCTTTAACTTCTAGCATCTGTACTACAGATGGTTATTTCTGTAGATGTCTGAAATGGCTAACTGGGAAAAAGGGATTTGGGGAGGAAGATATTCTTTGGCTTTAGTAGGCTTGGTATATAATAAGCAGGGGTTTACGTTTAACAGAAATCCCTCCGTTTTCAGTAGAGAGGTGCATGTGTGATGATGCATGACATGATGCAGCTGTTTCAAGAAAACCAGACTTCAGTCATTGACTTGAATATCCCAGATGAGAACTTGTGCAGGAGGCTTTCTTTTCCAAGCTGAACAGGTAAAACCTGACTGACTTTTCTGTTGTTCTGCACCAGCCCAGACAGGGCGCAGTCCCAGTCATGCTGCCTGTCTTGTGGTGGATAATTCACCTCATCATATCAGTTATTCCTGCAGGGGGCTTCTCCTTACCTTTTCAGGGACCAAATAAAAGTATATCTTTGTCTCTTGCTTTAAAAAAGAGATGGAAAACAAACAAGACCAGTGAAAACAAACTATACCCAAGCTTGTTTATCAGTACCATCTGTTTGACAGATATACTGAGACTGCAAAGATGTCTGTCTAAGCAGAACATAGAAATGACATGAAATGAAATCTCACCTTGTTATAGTTATGTTTTTGAAAAATTAATTCTGTGTATTTGTTTCATTTCTTGATATTCTTTAGGAACTATAGGTCCTCTATTCCCTGTGAGAGTTTGCACCATGAACAGTACTGTTTGCGGGACAATAGTAACAATAACTTAGAGACAAAAGGACACTCCAAGCAAAAGCCTGTCAGTTAAACTTTCGACTGAGCAAAATAATTTAAAAAATGAAAATAAAAATCATTGGGAATAATCCGAGGTTCTTCAAAAATCTGATTTATGTTGATTTCTGCAGTCAGTTCTATGAGGAATTGTGCCTACTTTCAATGCCAAAATATACAATAAGGTTTTCTTATTAGCACAAGTTTTCTTACTGAAGTCAACTGATGTTCCTTGACATCAAGATGAGGGAGCACTGAAAAGGCCTGCTCTGAAGGACAGATATATTTGTGCACCCTTTTCAGCTGCCTAGAATCTGATCTGAATCAAAACATGGATGTAGCCAGGAGCAATTTGGGAGCTACATGCAAAGCAAACCTCCTGCTGATTTGACGAACAATCTTTTAATTGCATGTTAAATATATCTTAAAAGTTCACAAGAGCTGGCAAGGAAAGCTTTCAGAAGTTGAGAAGTATCAAAAGTAAAATTTTCTGAGTAAAGGCAAACAGAAAAGGTAAAATCAGCTCTTTTTGCCATTCCTCTCTTTTCATTCAATGCACAGGATTGGCAGAGTTCAAATAATGAGCAGCTCCACAATATTTGTGCCCAGAGGCCTTATTTACTATACACAATTCATATCCTGCTCTGAAGACGGAGTTATTAAATTCCCCATGAACTTTTTCATTGCTCTACTCACAATATTGTATATAAGGGTTGTGTGAACAAAATGAATTTATTTTTACAGCATGTTTCTGAGGACAGGGACACATTGCAACAGGAAAGTGTTATCATCCTTTCATTAGGGGGGAACTTTAGGTTAAAAGGCTAAAAGGATTTTGGCCATGTAATTTAAAGAAGCAGGACCTGCTCTTTTTAAGAGTCCTTTACGTTAAGAAGAGCTTTATCTATTTGAAGAATGAGTTACTTTGGTTACTGCATCTCCAAGAGGGAGTATCTTCTTCTCTGCCTACATCCCTCTAGAAAGGCATGCCAAATATAAGTGACCATCTGAAATTTTTGTCTTCATTGAATGGTTATGAATCTTAGAGCAACTCAAAATTTAACAAGGTTCACTTTCCCTTCTTGCCATTTCTTCTTGCCCTTAGCAAACTGAGTAGTTCCACAAACATCAATGTCTTCGTTAAATAATTTTGATTATATCTCAGAAAAGGTGTAGGTTCTCTGTAGTGCAGATGATATTCTGTGGGATAAAATCAAGACCATCTGGATGCCTTTACACTTAGGCAACTATCCTACAAGCTCCTACACAATCAAGGAAGAGAGTTAAGTTGCCTCACAGGAAAATTCTGAACACCTCAGTGGTGTGGAAGGCTGGTGTCAGTCACTGTGACTTCCCCTGGATGCCCCTATGAGCCCATTGAACTGGAAGAGGATGGGGTTGTGTGCCCAAAGTGCCAGTTGGTACTTGAGAAAAAGACATTTTGCAGGCTAGTTGCCTTCTGGCGTCGTTTTTTTCTTAGCTTTACAGCATTATAGCCTTCCAAGCTGGTATTTAAAATAGAAAACACTTTGGGAGTTTACTTCCCTTCTGTTCTCCTATCAAAACCTGTGCTGGATGTCCCCAGAGCTGGAAGGCTTGGTGCCATCACAGTAAGTACTTATATTTGTGGTGTGGAAAACTGCCTGCAGCTATGGGATCTGCACCAGCCAGAGCATATCCAGCATGGGCACCTCTGCTGTGGTCTGTAAGAGCTGTGTCCTGCCTGCAGACAAGAGGGACTCAGAAGCACTGTGATCTTTTCTTATCCCCCAGAGAAAGCTGTGATGAGGTGTGCACAGATCTCCATCTATTTCGTCATCTTATCCACCCTGCATCCTATGCAGGCCTAGTTAGCTTAGGTCCAAATCTCCTGCCCACCCCAATCCCTCTTGCAGTATTATTTTTCCAACCAATTTCTTTCCCTCTTTAATTCTTATTGCAATCTCATTCTAGTATTCCCATTGCCGCTCAGCTGTACAAGCCCCCCCCCC
>VWYP01015594.1:680693-702899 GCA_013400435.1 Pycnonotus jocosus
TTTTTTTTTTGTTCATTTAAATAAAACACCTTCTTTTTCCATATTGCTGGTACTAGGCAGGAAATCCTAAAGGACATGGCTAAATGGATTCGATAGCCTAAACAGTCCCAAAGAGACTATTTCAATTACATACGCAACTCAAGTGCAAAAATATTCTTTGGAAACAGAGTTACCAAAAGCTTAAAAAGTTTCAGCTGAGAGTTTTCAAACTACATTTTAAAAAGGCTTAAAAATGGCTGGATGTGGGCAATGGAAGAGCAGAGCCCTCTTTGGACACAAGGCTGGCCTGAGTCACTTCAGTTTGTGTCAGATATGTGCATTGTTTTGTATTCTACAGGATGGGATCCTTTCATATAGGCAATTGAGGAGTGTTTACCTCAGAATACTCTATATGAGGACATCATTGTTTTAGCAAGCTAGAGAACTTTGAGCTGAAGAATATCCCATCTCTAATGTTCAATGGTTGAGACGTTGTTTGAGAATATGGGAAATACATGTTTAAATCCTCTGGAGGAGCAGAAAATTGATTTCAGCTTTCCAGTTCTGGAAGCAAGGTCTAACTGGTAGGCTCTCTGGAAAAAAAAAAAAAAAAAGAAAAAAGAAAAAAAAAAGAAAAAAAAAGTCACCAACCTTGCTTAACTTGCTTAAAATTCTATTTCATTGGCTTTCTCCAATTAAATGCTAGTTAGGAAAAAAATTTTTTTTGAGGGTTACCTGTACTTCAAATCCCAAAGGTGTTTTCTATCCTTTTTGCTCTCTTCAAGGACAATTTGAATGTTGGGGGTACCTATGATTTCCCACAGCAGCTGACATCTAGATACAAACCTGGTTCTTATGGGACAAAAAAGTCTTTGACAGCAGTTACAATGACCCTGATTTGGAAAATGGATTCTAACTCTATGCTTGGGAACCTTAAGAAAGCAGGAGTGAAGAAGGTTTTACTAAAAGCAAATATTTCAGTCACAAAATAATTTGTTGAAAACCTATTTTCCACAGGAAAACACAGTCAATAGAAAGTGTTTGACCAATCCCTAGCAAATAACCACTCTAGTAAAATATGCTTTAACATAAAATTCGAGTTTTCTTGCCTTAAACACAGAAGCACCACTTTTCTTTCTGTCTTATATTTAAAATTTTTCTATCACATTGTCTGCAAGTAAAGAAGAAAAATCAAGTAATACCCCTATCTTTCCTTTGGGAGAAAAAATGCTAAGGAATTTTTCATTTTTAGCTCTCTTTTACTACAGATGGCAACACATGGCTTTAAAAGTCAAGGTCACGTTTAGCTAGTTGTCATGGTGAATGAAAACACATGGGAAATTGGGCATATAGCATTTAGTTTGACTTTCTGGGAGAAGTAACATACAAGAAACCCTGTCACGAAGAGTCTGTGTTTAGCCAACCCCTGGTACCTTTAACAGTCATCTTTTTGGCACTCATGTTTAAACACAGTAATGAACCTTTTCCTCTCCTCATCTGTAAATCAATACCGCCAATGTGTCCCTAAAGAAAATCATTAACAAATTTTATAAATGCCTGACCAGTCTATAGAAAGATTTCCATTTCAATTGCCCGTGGAAAGAAGCAAAACTCTTTTTGCAAAATATTCAGAACAAGTTCTGGTTGTGCATTGCAACTGCTTTCAAGATATATATTTAATAAGACATAACTGACTCAGTGCTAAATGGTTTTTTTTGGGAATAATAATAATGATTTATGTATCTGAGAGTTCATAATGACTGTTTTCTCCAAAGAAGAAGTTGATATTAGCTAAAAATAAAATTGGGAAAATGCAATTTCCAGACAAATCTTTCTTCTTTTTATGTACCTTGAAAGGATACCTGAGAAAAGCTTTCTTAGGAAAGCATCTGAACTACTGCAGATGAGGTTCCCCTAGAGGAACTCTTCTGGTAACTGTCTGCTCCAGGTATTAAATGAAAAAGCTGGCCTGGACAGCACAGGGATAGCATTATGAGGAAAGGGCAGTGATAGGCATCAGCTGAGGAAAGACCAATATACAGTTGCTGTTTGAGTATTCTCTACAGGCTAAAACCCATTTGAAGACATCATAAATTGGAAAGCGAGACAGTTTGAATTTTCACTGGTAAAGTTGAGAGAAACAGCACTTGCTGAGAAAGAGAGACAGCAGAGTGCAATTTTTACAGAGCAGTACAGCAGTTCACAATAAAATCCTTTTCCTTGAGGGACCATGGCAGACTTGAGAAATGGTCCTGGGAGAACCTCAGGAAGTTTAACAAGGCCAAGTGCAAGGCACTGCTTATGAGTTGGGGCACTCCCCAACTCAGGAAGGATGGAGAATGGATTGAGTACAGCTCAAAGGAGAAAGGAGAGGGCATCCACAACCTCCCTGGAGAACCTCTTCCAGTGCTTTACCGCTCCCACAGAAAGGATTTTCTTCCTAATGTCCAATCTAAACCTGCCCTCTTCAGCTTAAACCCATTCCCCCTTGTACTATTGCTACATGTCCTTGTGAAAAGTTCCTCTCTAGCCTACTTGTAGGATCCCTTTAGGTACAGGGAGGTGCTCTAGGCTCTCTCCAGCCTTCTAGGGTCTAATGTCTTTCAGTCTTTCTTCAGACTGAGCAACCCCATCTCTCTCGGCCTGTCAATTCTCTCATTTTGCCCCATCCCTCAGGAAGGGGAGGGTCCCAGCTCTGGGACAGCTTACTTTGCAGTTTGGTTTGTCCTCTGCTTCTTAAAAAACGATTCAAGAGGTAATCTGGCACTATATTTATGCAGGACCATGGTAGGGATAAAAGGACCCTGATTACTAGGAGTACTTCTTAACAGAACGCAGTATTCCTCAGTGGAGTAAGTCAGGCAATAAAGAGAAGAAGTGGAATGGAAAAACAAACACCGAGCTGCAGTTTATGATGAGACTGATTGAGAAAATACTATTTTCTAATGCAGGCTCACAATTCTTTTATCTAGCTCAGTATTTTAATATGGAAGTGATGAACCCTGCATTTTTCCTGGTTGCAAGGAGTGCCACAGCTGACCCATGGTTATGCAGCAGAAATAACAAAGCTGGTGTTCATGTGAATTCCCTAAGCATGCAGAGAGACAGAGCAGAGAATGAGAAGGTATAAATGATAACATCTAATGACCCCAGAGCATCCTAAATGGGCAAAAGAAAAATACGAAAAGAATGAGAACAAGGATTTCTAACAGCAGTGGCAAATTCCTTATTAATGTGTGCAGACAGCTTCACGTGCAGTGGTGACTGGAGCAGCACTTTCTGACAGCTCATGCCAGAGCCATTCTGTAATGTTAAAAGGCTGATTAGTCAAGAGGAGGGAGAAGGGAGCCAAGCAGACTATTGTAATAATTCCAATTAGCATTGTAATACTTTCTATCATGTACTGTTCATAAACAACAAAGAAAGAAATTTCATCACATTGTCCTATGCTATATGATCATTCAGAGAGATACTCTATAAGTTTCTGTGTAAGCACAGAGCAGAGTCCTATGGCTGCTGCTGGAAACAACCGAATATGCCTTTTGGTTTGGGCACACTGCATCTAGCAAGAGTCAGTTTCGTGATATCTCTGACTAATACAGGTATAGGTATCATAGATAATGAGTTTTTCTGTAGTACTGAAAGTGTAGAAAATCCTTTACACAAAGGCAAAAATAACAGTTAATTTCTTCTAAACCCTAAAAGTCCTGTCTCTTTCCATATTCTTAATATTCTTAAACATATTCTGGCGGAGCAGGGACAGAGAAATCATTACGACTCTGCCCATGTGGAGTTCAGGCAAGGGACCAGATTCTCCAAGGGCAGTGTGCTTCAGGTGGTTAAGTGTGACAAGAGGACATAACCCTGATATTAATTGCCCCTCCAAAGTGACTACTTCCAGCAGCTGCAAAAGGAGATAGTTAAGCTTCATCAGCTAAATCCCAGCTCCACTTTGGATGCTAATAAAAGATGTGGTGTAGCTGTCAGACAGTAATTTTTCCTCCTTGGAATCAATACAGCATAAATTGCTGAAACACTGGGGCTCTGGCCTGAGGGGAAAGTCTTCAGAGGTGAAGCATGAGATCAGTACACAACTTTTCATCTTTCATCCCAGCATGAAAGTTTTCATCCTAGTATTCCTACATGGTACTGTCTACCATGTAAATCATAGGCAAAGAAAGGCATCTCCATCAAGACGAAAAAAAAGATAATCATCAAGAGAAAGAAAGTAAGGCAACTTTCACTGAAAATGGAGATGTGATGAAGAGTTTGTGCATCAGACAAGAACCTGAGGATAATATGAGCAATGAATCAGAGAGCATGGGCTAGGGAACACATCTTGTGGAGGCACAAGGGCTATTGGAGACCAGGGTGCAGATGCAGGAGCAGTTGCATTGGGATGAAATACACATGTGTAAAGAAATCAAAATATGTCACTTTCTTTTTCCTGAAACTTATTAATAAAAAACATTCACTTAGTGGGCATGTTTCTGGTCATGTTAGCCTGAAACCTAAATCCAATTACTGTTTCAATCAATAACCTGAAAATACAATGTATTTCGGACAAAATCTGCACATAACACCCACATTAGCATATATTAATGAAGACAGAGCACATCTACATCATAGTGATGTCAACTGTTGGATAAGATAATCTTTTCAAAAGACAAAATTGCTGTGAATTTTGGCTACTGCAGACTTACAAAGCTAGGGCATATGTTAAAATGGCATTCTGAAATCAAGTTAGAGTAGTATCTCGAAAAGCAATCTTTCTGAAATAATTTAATGTCAAAGGAGATAAGCAATAAAAGTGTTCACTACAAGGCTGTGACAAAAGGGCTAATATAATCCATGGATGTATAAATGTAA
Source organism: Pycnonotus jocosus (assembly GCA_013400435.1). Taxonomy (NCBI): domain Eukaryota; kingdom Metazoa; phylum Chordata; class Aves; order Passeriformes; family Pycnonotidae; genus Pycnonotus; species Pycnonotus jocosus. The sequence goes on from VWYP01015594.1 coordinate 685,542, forward strand.
GGAAAATGGGTGACATCTTCATTTTTCTCTACAGCAAAGATGAATTCATTAGAAAGGAAGATATATTGGAAAAAAATTGAACTTTTGAAAGCAGAGTCACAGACTGATTCAAAAGCCATAGAAAATACCCTACTGGGAGAGATTTAAATACTTCAATAGATTTAGTCCATTAAAAATAAAACTGAGAGACACTTGACTACAGTACAGTTAGAAGAAGAAAATAGAGGACCCTTCAGCAGTCAAGAAGGTATAATAAAGGTTTAATGCTAAAGCCGAACATATTTATATGAGAAATTATGCACTTCAGCTTTTCACACAAAAGGAGTGATCAGCCTTTGAAACAATAGAAATTTTGAAACTTTTGCTGTTTGAAATCATCATGTTTTTCAGAGGGATATGATTTTCCCCTGTGTGTGTGTTATGGACTCAGTCTAGAACAAGGAAAAGGGAAATGCCATTTTCACAGGTAAATCAACACACAGTAGGTACACTTAGTCACTGAAAAACTGTGGAAAGCAGCACTTCAATTTTAGATGTTTTCTTTATTTTTAAAACTTAATGAAGGTAGATTTGACCCAAAGCTATAAGGCTTCTGTCAAGCTGAATTGCATCTTTTGTTTCATGTACTGCTTTACCAACATGTTTTGTCTAGCTCTATTCAGCTCAGAGGTAATACTGTGAGATTTAGTGTCTTTGATTTACAGGTTTGATGAGACAATCAAATGATCTTGCCAAATTTAAAGTCTATAAATCTATCAATTTATTCTTATTAACAAAGGAACTTCGCAAGCTGATGTTTATCTACTGAGGTTTAATAACTTCTTCTTTTCCTAATAATCGATGAATACATTCTCTCATATATTTCACTTCATTAAAAAACCATTCTCTTTATCTGCTTATCTGAACTGCTGGAAAAGCATATCCATTCATGCATAAACTATTCAATGCATTTGAAAATAAAGCTTTATGTTTAAATTAGCATCCCACAGTCTGATTCTGATGATTCCCTGTCTTCCCCATAAGTGATATGAATTGTAATACTGGGTAGTGTGGACTAGTCTTTTAATGACACCACATCCTTTGAAGCAAAAATAGTTTGACAAAAGTGTCATCAGACTTGTGGGTACCCTGGCAGCAAATACTGATGTTTCTCATGAGAAATTTTCTTACAAACCTGAAAAGCAACAGGAAGAATTTGAAAGCTGGGAAATGAAACACTAAGTGCTTGGCAAAGTTCTCTTTTTACACTTAAATTCTGCTCTTTGAGATACGCCTCTGTGAGACAATGCAGGCATCAGACTTCACTGTCTGTTATTGGAAAACTGGGTTGCCTAATCTATATAGGCAGAAGGCATAGCAGAGCTGAGGAGTTTCTATGGAGATGGAAATTGGTGAGGAAGTGCATTTTGTCCTGATTCATCCTGTCTTCCTGATTTTATAAGGGGCCATTATAGTCATTTATCTCTCTTGGAAAAAACGATGAAGCCTTTGGAAGCAATAGTGAAAGCAAGATTCAAGTTTCAGCTCAAATGTCCAGGATGTCTGGTTTATTTTCACCAGGTCCAGCATTTCAAAATATCGTTCACAACAGGACAGGGTTCTTAGACCTGACAGTGTCTGCTGAATATATACAAGTTTATAGGCTGGTTTTGACACTCAGTAAGAGGTAATAGAAAATAAGATGCATTTTTCAAGTTCCAATAATTTTATTAACACTAACCATGCTATCAAACAATTGTACCCTGCAGAGCAAGGCTGTTGAACACAACTTATTTTTTATAAGTACGCGTAGATGCCAAAAATGTCTGAGTTACTAACTAGGGCACACAAGCATGAAGTTTAGAGGTTCTTTGCAGCTGTATACCTGAGGGATGGCTGGAAAATCTGAGTCAGATTTCTCCAGTTTCAGAATACATAGGATTACTTGAACTCTTATTTCCCTGTCTCCTCTGCCTCTTCCAGGGAAGTATTTTTAGGAACTGAAATTTATAACTAGAAAAGGAAATTGTTTGCAGGAAGAGAGCTCTACAAAGCTGGATTCTTCTTTTGAAAGCCATTTGTTTGGCTGCTGTTACTGTGCACGGGTTTGAGGCTGTTCCCTTATCTACACATGTATCTTTTGAGAGACTGAAGAACTGGGGAGACGAGTTAAAACATACCTTGATGGAGTCATCAAAGAGAAATATATGTCTGGCTTCAATTTAGCTCTGTTTGGGTACATAATATATGTGGTGGACATAATATATGTGGTGGGTGATACTAATTTTCAAGGGTTTGTAAAGAAACAAATCTGTTTCCCAATTTGTATTCTTATGTAAAAGTTTTTCCTTTCGAATCTGTAAAGACCAGATGTTTTTTCCAGGCTTTTTAGCACAAGCTGAAGAGGCTGAAGGGAGCACTTTGCTCTCCCTCAGCAGCAGTGGTGCAGCAGGGTGGGATGTGCAGCTGATCCTGCGCTGCTCTCTGAGCACCAGCGCTGCCCCGTAGCCCCACGGGGTCCTTCAGCAGCCCTCCCAGCTCTGCCAGCACCTTCCATGCCCTTCTGAATATAAGCTTGATTTATTTAATAAAATAGGCCTTCCAGGAGGAAAATGTGAAAAGTCCCAGTGGGAAGGAGGGAGGTGAAGGGAGGAAGCCCACAGAATTGCAAATTCTCGTCCACCTCTCTGACAACTCACACCAGAGCTCAGGGAAGGTAAAGGGCCACCACATAAAACAAGTTCCACAAAAAACTGAGAGGAGCAAGGGTTAAGAATTTCCATAAAGCCATGTAAATCTTGAGGACAGGAATACTTATGTGTATATACAGATACATATCTCACAATGACAGATAACCTGATCACTGTTGTTTTTTCTGAGTTTATTCCTAATGTGACCATTTGTTTGTTTTGAAACTTTCATTTCCAATAGAAGCAGGATTGTAAAATAAGTTTAGATGAGACAAAATAATCCTCATACATTTCAAGGACTAGAATTTCATCGCTTACTTCAGTGTGCAGAAACAATAAAATTGTGGAACATTCAGCTGACATTAATAGCGACTAATACTTCATTACTGTTTCCAGTAAAACAGACCCTTTTTTAATATAAAGAAATTATTTTATACCGAGACATTTTCAAAAGCAGAGAGGAAACAAAGATTGTGACCAGTGACCTTGTTACTAGTTCACAGATTCAGAAGATACTATTTGTAGTGTAATATTCTGTGTTTTTTTTAACAAACTTGATAAATCACTTATTATTTACTTATTAAAACTTTTTTTCGCTCTATTTACTTCAGATTTTTACAATTACACAAAAAGATTTTGAAGCTTTTCTAGATTAGATGCTGCCTCCCCCTTCTTTGTAGTAAATCAAAGATACTTCAACTGTGGTACACATAAAGTGGCTTTTTTGCCAGATCCCTTCTCTTTTCTTCCCCTCTCTTCACAAGCCAATTCCTCGGCTTGCTTGCCAGGACAATTCAAGAGCCACGTTCTCCTTGGGCAATGTGTATCAGCTCAGCATTTTGTGGTTATACACATTTTACAGACTAAAATATGCCAGGTAAGCCACTACTAGTTTTTGTTTTGTTTGTTTGTTTGTTTCTTGGAAACAAGGATAGCAGGCCTAAGCTCATTAAAAGTTATACAAAAATCAGCAGGTCAGCAGGGCAAGAAAAAGTGTGCAGGAAAACCTGGCTTCTAGTAGATACAGACTACAGCATTTTAATCTTTTCCAACACAGATATTCCCAGTAATATCACAGGACCTTTAAAGAAAACAAGGTGACACTGTGGTGTTCAAACATTGCTTTTGCAACCTACACACCTCACATTAATAGAAGCTGTAGTTTCATACAGCTGTGGGACTGCACACTCCCCATTCAGGGGCAGAAGATGGGGGCAGAAGGTAAGGGAGGGGAAATCCAGAACAGAGCAAAAGATGGGTATTGCAGATGACAGAACTGTATGATGGTGCCTAGTAATCTTGATATCAGATAATACCATGCCATTTTAGAATCCCTTTACTTAAGATAATAAGTTTCATCATACAGATGCATACATATTGCTGTCTTCTGGTTTTCACATGAAATTATGAAAAAAAAAGTCTAATACTGGATCTTGATGCAGCAGACAAAACATATGTCACTAATCCAAATTTATAATCAAATTGAAGGAGCTAGAAGACGTAAAATTAATTGTTGCTTCCTATAATTTCTTCAGGCTGTGACACCAGAAAAGCCAAAGCAATAACAATTCTTCTAGTCTATGTGCAGGAATCACCAATGGAAAAAAATTAAACCAGTCCATGCTCCAGTGTGATTAAAGATGTTCGACATGTGAAAGCATACTGCAAATAAAGCAAACTCTGCTATGCATGACTGAGAGCAGTAAAATTGACACATCTCAACTATACATGTAAATATTTGTAACAAGAGCTAAATGTCATCAGGTTGTGCTTTTCTGATAAGGTGTCAGTTTTAGAAGACAGAGTGGCTCGTGCTCTCGTGATGAGCAAACTCGTGAGGCAGCTGCTGTCCTTTATGCCTTATTCATCTCTGCCAGACTAAAGAAGAGTTTGGAAGAACAGCAAACACGAGCAAGAAGAGTAGGTTAAAAAAAGGAAATATAGCTCTAGATGTGGCAGAGGTTGGTTTCTGAGTCTCAGTGAGGTATTTCTGCTCCTCATGAGCAAGAGGAATGCCTTCTGGGTTTTTCTCTTTGGAAGATGTTGAGGGAAATCCAGCTAGGGAAATGCACGGCAACTTCCCAGAGTTATGCCCAGGTTTTCCAGTCCCCTTTGTATTATCCCTTTCTTCTGTCTCTTCTTTCTCAGCTAGGTATTTTAACTGCTTCTCCACTCATCTATCTTATTTCTCCTTGCTTTTCTGTGTCCTCACCCTCCCTCACCTTTCCATTGGTGTATTCTCCTCACAGTCTTTCATTATTTCACTGCCCCTCCAAACATATCATCTTTCTGTTCCCTTCACTTTGCCATTAAACCTCTACTCTGGCACATCTCTTGTCTGTGTAGTTGGCAAGCTCTTCAGGAGAAAACCACTGGGTCCTCTGAGACCATGTTGCTGTGAAAGGTAGCAGTAGATCTGTGATCAGTGAGGTTTTGACCCAGAGGAGGTCACACGACTGAGCTTTGGGAGCTCCTGATCTGGGGTTTATGCTGACTCTGCCAGTGCTGAGAAAACAGGCTGTGGTTGGTTTGGTACCACAGTGGATGGCTGGGGAAAGCATTTTTTCATAAAGCATCAGCATTTTGGCTCCTGCAGCTCTGGTGCTTTTGATCCAGTAGTGGGAACCCTGAAGCAGGATTTATTGTGCTCTTGAATGACAGCCTGAAATTGTGGGGCACCTAGCAAGATGAAGTTTACCTCAGCTTGCTCCTTAGGCACTTTTGGAAGAAGCATCATTTTATTACTAATGGTAATAGTAGTAATAATATTAATAATTACTCTGTTCTTTAAGCCAACAGCCATTCAGCTGGTGAATAAGCTGTTGAAAATAACCTGGAAACCTAATCAACTCAAACCACGCTCTCTGCTTCCTGGAGGGGAAGGCTTCTACCTCCAGCATGGTGCTGAGAGGGTTGAAGAAGTTTCTGTGCCTGAGCTGCTTTTCTAGATGAAGCCCTTTTGAGGAGAGCAGGGCCACTCTCTCCCATGGAAATCAGCCAGGCCACATATTTGTCCCAACATGTTTGGAAACTGCCAGGAAAATGGAGGTGGAAGATTGCTCCCTGTGTCTGGAGCTGCTTGACTACCCTGAAATCTGTTGATCAAAATTTCACCATCATTTCCCTGCAATAAATACCAAAAGCTTATACAAGGCTGCAAACATTGCATAACAGGGTAAAAAAGATTGAACTAAGAGCCCTGCAAGGTTAGCTGGACTGACGCTGTGCTTGGAAAGGAGGAAGTTCCTGACTCGGTGGCAGAGCATCCTGTGGTTTCAGCCTGCTGGGATTCAATCCCTGTTTGAACACAGAGCTGCCCACACAGCTTACTGCTTTCAGCACATCTCCTCTAGACTCCCATGCCTCTGCCCAGGCTCACCCAACAGAGCTGTACCATCTGTGCCCTGTGAGGTCTGCAGGGTAGCTCTGACTGCCAAGCACACAGTCCTAGCAACCTGTGATAAGCAATGTTTGCTAAGAGACCTTGACAATGGGAAAGTATCTCCTTTGTCCATTCAGACAACAGTTCTGCATGGGGGAGGGGAGAAAAAAAATAAGACAACCAAAAAAGAAAAGAAAAAGAAAAATCTGGAAACAAAAAGGGGTAGCTGTATTTCTCTGAGTCTAATCTGCTGCAGTGTCAAAGATATCACATGGTGTTGAAGGCAAATGAACCTAACTGTGCTCAGCACATAAAAATCAGACCTTTCCTATGACTGAGATATGAGTTGCTTAACCACAAACCCCAGAATCTGTGACAGTTCAAGCACAGTCAGTTTTTATATGTCTGAGTTCTTGGACAGCTGGATCTTGGCTGGGCTGCACTGTGGTTAAAATTAATTGCAGTCCTTTGTCATATTACCTTGGCTGAGGGTTAACACCCTCCTCTGAGGCTGAAGGAGATGACCTGAGAGAACAAGCTGTGGCATAGCTCAGAGCCACAACAAATTCTAACTAACCATGAGCTTTTTCTAGCATATACCTGCATCTGGATTGTGGTACAAAGTACAATGGGATTTAATAACTGCCATTAAATTGGCAGGCAGCCCTGCTCCTAGAGAGGCTCCATATATTTAAGAACTATGCAAATTATGCAGTATGCATGTGACCAAATTCTTTGTCGAGGGAGATCCCTGGGACTGTGTTAAATTAAATAGGATTATGGCTTTCACTAATCTGTATCCAGTGTGACCATACAAGGGTATTAGTTTGATAATATTTAAGGACTTAGCTCTACAGCAGCAGCAATCAGCTGTCTAAGCTCAGAGACTCTGTTGTCAGTGAAAATCTCAACTATTAAGGAGACTGTTATTTACATTGTCCAAATTAAACATGTGACACTCACCAGCTGGCAAGTTAAGCACAGGAAAGTTATGCACAGGTCAAGCCATTTTTCCCTTTTGGAATAAGTAGAAAGAGCAAATGGTGTGATGTGGCTCCTGTGAGCAGCACTGCTGAGCCCTGCTCTTCTGAAGCTGTGGGCAGTGCTCCCATCAGCTCGGTGGGAGCGGAGACAAACCAGTGTGATGCTACCAAAATCCTCACCCTTTCACCCCAAGTCTTTTCCCTGAGTGGCACAGATGGATTTTTAGATTATTTAGCAGGTTTCTAACCTGGAAGCTGTCCTGTCAATTCAGTATTTATTTATTTATTTGTTTGTTTATTATTTCAATTATTTATTTATTTTATATTCAGGAGTCACAGTGCTCATCTGTCTCCAGTCACTGAAAGTAATTGTGACAAATACTGTCATTGTAATAGCTCTCCCCCAAAAAAGCAAACAGACAACTCTCTTCAAGCCCATTTCTGTACAAACACACACACATTGTATTAATATATATGTAAATATATACATGCTCAAATGGAAAATATTAAGAGCCCTCTCAAATGTAAATCCTAGTAATGAAATTTGAAAAACAAGCAGAGAAAGAAAAGGAACTAAGCCACAGATCAGTTTAAAAAGCCATTGATATTTTCCCAGTGATTTCAGTCAAACAAAGATTTTCATTACCTGTATTTAAAGTAATGTTATTTCAGTAAATGGATGACATAATCAGACTATTTTTCTATCTTTTACCATATTTTATTGTGCTAACGCTATAAAATGTCTCAGATTACACCTTCAATTATCTTGTATGTATAGAGTTTTCACCAAAAATAAAACTGATAATCTGCTTGTTTGAAATGACTCTTGCTCCAAGAATGGGTTACATGAAAACAACACCTTTTCCATTAGGATCATGCTCTTAAAGTATTCAAATCTGCATGTCATTAACAGAAGAGAAAAACAGTTTTTAATATTTCCATTGTTTCTACAGCCAGCACAGCTAAAATAAAACAATATGTTTAGCATCTTCTCACGTGTCTTTTGTTGTTACTCTACCTGAAGGTCACATTTTTAAAAGAGACATCTATATATATCCTACTGAGGATAACTCTGTGATTATAGTGTGGGTTGCAGAATGATCACTCATAAAAATATAGAGCACAAGATGTAGTAGGCTGATTCTTTACTCCCAGATAAGGTTTGCAGCACTGCCAGAACAAAATATCCTTTGTGTTTAAATGGAACAGCCATGCAGCAAGGGTCAGGCAGGGACACAAGCACAGAAGAAGCCCAGAGCATCCTTCCAGTCCCTCCAATTGGGTCCATCCTTTGCACAGCCCTATCAAAACACATCTAATCTGTCCCATCACACTAAAATCCTCATGCAGCTGTCTATGTCATATTAACAGGAAAGATACAATGCCCAAAGTAGCCTTACTCATCTGGGCACCACAGGTGACTTCTTCAAGTGGGAAGTTCCCTGCAATGTAGGGTGCTGTTTGATCACATTCCTTCTAATTGCACATAGAGTTCCTGCAGCAAATATAGCTATGATCCATCCAGTTATTCTGCACATGCTTGATAAGTTTACAGTGAACTCTCTGTGGTTAAAATCCAATTTCTTCATTTTGTTATTTAACTCACTTTTATTCTTATCTTATGATGAGTTCATAGGTTTACTGTAGGGTTGAGTGACCCAGGTGAAATAGCTAGGAAATGTCTGAATATACCCCAGCTAATTTTTCTTTTGGCTTAGTCAGCCAGGCAGAATTTTAAACCAAAGGGGTTAAAGAAAAGCAAACGTGAGTTGGAGTCTTACCAAATTTCCTTAGACAGTTTTTCCTAAAATCATCAGGAATGCTGCTCATGCTTCCTTAAGCTCTCAGTATGCTTTCCAGATGGATGTTTTGGGATCCCAGCTCTCTAAGCAAAACCATCCAGCTGCAATAAATGTGTGTCTGGACAGGTTCTTCATCGTACCCTGGAGCCACCTGAACTTATGGCAACTCCCAAGGATTCATACAGCTATGCCAATGCAAGGCCTCTTCTCCAGAAATCACACAAGCTGTGTCTGCTCCTGCTTTATTTTTCATGTTAAAACTCAGAGAAAAGTCTAGCCTAGACACCACAGATTTGAGCTAGAAATATTTTATTATGGCATTGACAACAACAGTGTCAAATGGCTAAATGCTAAACTACATTTATTTAAAGTAATGCTCAATAAGCTATTTGGAAAACTCTTTAAAGTTCACATCACTGCATTTTTTAAACACAGTGAGGCATTTTATAAAGGCCTCATCCTGACTTGAACCACAAAAGTATTTGACTTACAAGTAAATTACTATACCATTGAAGGGGCACAATGGTAATATCAGTGAGGGCAGTTTCCAGAGGTGTGTACTGTAGATGTGGAAAAGGGTTTTGGGCAGGATCATCTCTCCTGGTGAGGAAGGATTCCTGGAGACTGGAAAGTCTTCACATTGGAGTCACCTCAGTGGTGCCAAGGGCAACCAAATACCACAGAGATAGAATATTTTCTCATGTCAATATTTATTAAATTCCCTGAAGAGAAGAAATTTGGAAAACTCAAATTGGTGTTGTGCATTGCTGTGTATTCTGTAGTAATTACTTTACTGGGAAAAGACAGCTTTTTTTTTTTGCTAAGACAAGTAGAAAATCCTCTGCCTCCGTGCCTGAGAATCTAAACAGAAACATAACAACTTATTTACATTAGAAAAATATTGCCCATCAATTCATTTGCAGCACTGTCTCTTACTTGAACAGGAACAGGGCAGAGGTTATGACTCTATTTCTCTTTGTAATTGTTTTTGTGTATCAAGCATGTTGCCAAGAAACACCTATGTGTTTTAGATTAATGCTTTTATTCCCCGGTGATTTTTCAAATACCAAGAGAACAAATTTAAAAAGCCTCAAACATCTGTGATTTCACATCCAATGTGTCAAAGCAAATCCTAAAGACATGGTAGTAGCCCATAACTGATTTTGAACATGGAAAAACTGACATTCAGTAGTATGCACACCTACAGTTCAACTGCAAGAATAGTGTCTGCAATGATTCCAGTCTGGGCCAGCTTGAATTCTCCTGGTAGTTTTTGGGCAGAGTCTGGGAGCTGGCACAGTACAGAGACAGGCAGTTTGCAGGTGGTCATTGTTCAGAAAATAATGGAATTGGGTAGATGTGGAATGCTCCATGCCAGGCTCTTCAATGCCAGAGAGCATTTTCTGGCACTTTCAAATTTACCAGAGTAAGTATAAGCCATGTGTTCCCTTTTCTGAGGGAGGAAAATTAAAAACAACTGCCAATATATCAATCTATATTGAGTTTTAAAGTGCAAGGCAAAACCAGGCTGCTAATCATATTGTTATAGACACAGCTTAAAGGCCAAACTCATCCTTGTTCTAAATTCACTGACCTTTATTTTTATTTCAGATCAATAATAATAAAATATTGGCAAGTAACATAAAATAAGTTCCTCAAAACCTTTGAGGAATGCTTTGTCATCCAAAAAGTTAGGCTGGAATTGAAGTGGTTTGATAAGAATGAATCCTCTTTAGATGAATAGGTATGTCAGGATCCAGCATTCATGGTGCAATACAGTTGTTTACTTCATTTGTAAAAAGGCTACCATAATTTTTCCTGGTGAAAATTAATTCTCAACACACTAAAAAAATCAATTACCTAGCACAAAGTATTCTTCCTAATCATTTTATGTACAGAAAATTCAATCTGGATCTTGAAGTTATGGTCAGGGCTTCTTAGATTTATGTGTGTACCACTTAAAGGTTTTGCAGGTAACCATTTGCTCAATCTCACTGAAAATGATGGCACAAAAGAGAATCTGCCTCTGTAAGCACGACTTGGGTGTGAGAAGGAAAACAGAGCCCACTTTTCAATCATCATATTCCTTCCCCACTGCCACGTCTATCATTCACGTTATCAGCTGTAACCCCACAGAACAGTAATAACCTCTCTGCTAAAAAGACATTTATAAATCACCATTTTTCTGATTTAAACAACATTTTTTTTGCATAAGATTCTTATTCTAGCTCTGAATTCCCAGCTGTTTGAAGACAGTTTTATACCCAAGTTGAATGTCATGTGTTACTTATAGAATTTGTTAAATATGCAAAAGACCAAAACTGACTAGCACTGATTTATGAGTACAATATCTCTCATGCAAAATTACACAAAGAAGCCACCGAATGTCACACGTCATTTAAACGTAATTCATTTGCAATGTGACTTTGGCTTTGTGGATGTGTACATACAAAGCCATTCTTCACAGGAATTCCATCAGAGTATAAACTAGAAGGACTTCAAAAGTTGTCAATTGCAAGTCATTGTAACTTATTTTACCTTAAGCATGAAACTTGACTTCACTGAGCTGTCTCCACTGGCAGGACCTCTCTAAACCGCAGTGCTGGCCTCTCCCCTGGTGAAACTAAACAAAATATCCCATGTCCCAGTGTGAACATGATTCGAGCAGTCATCTGGAGCTAAGGACACACTGTCAAACTGACACAACAGGAAATGTGGAAAATTATCAGAGATCATAGCAAACAGTGGCATTTGTGAAACAAGAAATTCTTCTTAGACAGTGTTTATAAACATACATTGTTGATCTGAATACTTCAACAGTGACTTAACATTTACAGAACAGAGGTATAAATACTAACTCATCTTAATGCCACAAAGCACATCTTTTACCTGTTGATTTACTAAGATGAACCTCTTGGCCCTCCTGCGCTCTCAAAAGACTAAAAATTTAGAAGGATGTGGGATAGTTATGCTGAGTGATTAAACACAGAAGTAAAAGATGGGATTTTTAGATAAACTACGTGGGAATTTTGAAATTTAGAGGTGAAAAAGGGTGGATTTAACTAAAAACAAAATCACTGCCTGAAACCCAGAGCAATTATTAGAAACACATCACTCTAAATCTCTGTACCAGAAGATTGCAATAGCACTACTAAAAAGTCAAATCCACTGTAAAAGGAGTCTTAGTTGAGACTAAGAGGAATAAAAATGTAGCACCATTACATTATCAGATTCTATTAGAATAGTTAATTGCTGACATTTACAGTGATTTCATAATCTCCCATTATGGCAGCTGCAGGGAGGATACCAAGCAGAGGGACATGTGAAGTCTTGGCACTGAAATCACAGACTCTGTGTTAAAGGCTTATTAAGACTATTTAATCCTTTTCCCTGCTGATTATGGATTGTCCTCCATTGTACACTTCCTAGTGTTTTGTCTAACCTAGTTTTAAATATCTCAAGCAATGGGAATGTCTTCAGTTCCCTTGGGAGATTACTTCAAGGCTAATGGATTTCACTGGCAGAGATGCCTTTTGATCTCCTGCCTACGTTTGCCCTTACTTTATTCCTTTTGATTAGGAAAGTTTCTTTCCTTCTCTCTTTTTTTTAAATGTGATAGATACGAGATGACCCATGAATATTAGAAATTCCACTCCCTTCCTCTTCATTTTTACAGTGATAGGCATTTTTTGAGTGAGGTATCTAGATGATTTCTATCCAGATAAAGCCAGTAGCAAGCTGCCAGCAGTGCTGTCAGTATAGTCATACTTCTTTGGCTACTGCTGTGCCACTAGAAGTGGTTTCCACATGCAGCCCTCAGCCAGCAACTTGTCACCACCCTCTTCCTAGAGGTGATGCACACCCTCCCACTCCTGATTTTCTGGCTGAACTATTGCTAGGATTGCTGCTTAAAATGACCCAACTTACTTAAAGCCTGTTTAAACAGTGAATTATTGCTTACCCATCTCTTTCTGGCTGACATGGGCTAGACAGTCCTCCCAGCCCCATCTCATCTAGCCCAGGGGAGAGGGGGTAACCCCCAGCAAGGCAGTGGTGACCTTTGATGCAGCAGAAAGGGAAATGCCAACACGAGCATTCACATTTGCCTCCCTGCTCCTAGTGTTCTGTGGAAACTGGGAACGACTAGTGATGAGACAATTAGAGATTGCAAGGAGACAGCTGCATTTTTTCCAGACTGAAGGTGCTCACCTGAGCTTTGCACAAAAACCACTCTGGTTTGCATCGCATAAACAACTTGCTTCTTCACCTATTTTGATAAGGTTACTTACAGTAAAATGACTTTCTTTTGAAAAAAAATTGCATGTTTTGTTCATTACAGATGCTGACCATAACTCTGGAAAGGAGGACACACAGGAGTTGTGTGGTGCAGTGCCAGGTACCGTGGTTGTGCGTGCTGTACTTCCAGCCTAGCCTGAGTGAGGATGAGACCCAGACTCCAGCCAAACAGAAGATTTAGTCTGTCATTGGAGGTGTTATGTTTCTGTAGAACACTCAAACTGTGTTATTTTCATATCTTATAAGTACTCTAGATGCCATCATCTGACACCTCAGTGATAGAAATCACTAAGAATTAGGAAGCAGTGCATTTTTAATAAATGTAACAACACACTGTCCCTCTCACTGAAATACAAATTTCTGTCTGCAAAGTATAACCATTAAGAGAAATTCAAGTATTTAGGACTCTTTAATGCTTTGCAAATGGCTGAGGATGGGGTGATAAATGCATTTTTTCCCCGGCCTGTTCCAAATTATAATGTTTTGCCAACATAGCTGTGTCAGTTGCCGGTGTGAATAATTCACTTCCCCAGCAGATATTGCTATGTTTGCAGAACTCCTGGTGTGGATGTAACTTTGCCAGAAGGAGAGAGCTTATATTGGCTCAGCTTACATCACTTAGGGAGGTGGCGTAACTATGCCAGAAAAACTCCTTCTGTCAGTTTGAGCAGTTTGTGCTGCAGGGTGCTCTGCCAGCGACAGCAATGGCAGAGCTGTGGGGTAGACAGGACCGTGATCGTTGTCACTCCATACATTCACTTTTAATCAGCAGATTAATCAACATGCCACATTGGAGAAAAGCATCTCATCAAAGACTGCTGCATTTATTGACATCCTCAGTCTGCCTGTCTGCTAATATATCAGAACTGCTACTTTGATGCCTGTCTTGAAACAAGAAACCATGTGCTACTCAAATGTATATTCTTGGACACCAGACAGCTTAAATTATGACCTCCCCAGGTGTGTTGGCACCTTTTTTGCAGTCATATAATTTTATGTTTTCTTGTTTCCCTTCTTGGCATCTACTGGCCTCCAGACCTGTACTTTGGAAGTTCATCCATCCAATCCTACCAATCTTTCCTGCCTCTGTCAAAGATTTTTTTTTGCTTTATTCTGGTCTAAGATTAATTGAAAAATCTTTTTAAAATAAAAGAGAAAAGAATTGTTACATTAAATTCTCTGAAGTGTCTTTGGTATGTCCTTGGTAAACTTTTCTCCAAAATATCACATCATCTTCTTTTACATGACTGTGAATGCTAGTCATGCCTGAGGTGCATACAGATAGATACTGATTGCAGCAGTTGGTTTCAGTATCAGCTGGTTCCTTCCTCCAGTGAGAGCGTGCCTGGCAGCTCTTTCCGGTGCTGTGTGACCTCCGTGTTTATGTCTCACATCCTGTCTCCATTTACCAGAGAGCTGTAATATCATGCACACTTGGTAGCATTTATGAAATGTATACAAGCAATGAAAGTATTGCTTAGGTAAGCAATAGAAAGGAAAAAATTGCTGTGGGAGTGTTCATTTGTACTAGGTCTATCTACCTTCCATGCTTAGTTGGTTTGGATTTCCTTTTCATAACTGTGACAGAATGACTTGCAACAATTCAATCTGAGGAGAAATACATATCTGTCTAAAAACATGGAGCGGTACCTGGTATTTGGAAAATAGAGAAGACATCTATCGTTGTTATTATTACTATTATTAATGTCCAGCGTGTTTCTGGATGCCACCTTAAAAGCAGGAGAGCTGATACCCGCAATGGAACTTGGAACCAGCACCTGAAAAATTCCCAACAGTTCCTTGCTCTTTAAATAATTTCACACAAGTGGTTTTTGAGCCAGCAGCTCTTCCACTCCTCTTGTTCATCTCTTTTTAGTTGCAGTGTCATTTATGCTATGCCACTGATTGCATTTGTGTTGAAGAAAATATAAAGGAGGACATCACAACCTCAAAGCATCACTGAATTTCTTTGTGTCTTATCAATGTGAATATCAACATGTTAGGAATTAGAGCAAGTGGAAGAGAATATAGTTGGAGGAAGGAAAACACGATGATAAATGGCCCTCACAGTTCTGAAACGTTTGTCTGCAAAGCAAAGAAGAAAAGCAGTACCACATTAAATACATGTGGCATGTGTAAATATGTTACACTAGCAGAGGATGCACTCAGAACAAACAAAAAATATTATATTTGCGATCAGCTATCTGTAAAAGTTTTAGATTAAGACTTTTTTTTCCATTTTCTAAAACACTCTGAATAATACCCTTAAACCAGTATGATCATAAGCATTTAAATAATAACTAATTTCAAAATAAATTTCACAAATACTATGATAGCTTAATGAAGAAAGCAATTCTAGGCTGTAATTAATGCCAAAAAAGACCCACACTGAAAGTAAACTGGAAGAAAATTGCCAGTTGCACTCTGTGTGGACATCAGTGAAAGGAGACTATAGTTTCTTTAAATCATGTAAAGAGGCAAGATGACTATCATGGTATTTTTTTGCAGTGATTTCATTTCCTGAGAGTACAGCTTACTTTAAAAGTTTGCTAATAACTTAATTAACTAACAAGCTTAGACTCTGAGGCGCTTACTCCTGCCAGTCTCTGCTTTCCACAGATATGGCTGTATTAAATTGGTTTTGTCACAGAGAACTGTTCTCTCTTCCTGCATCCCCTTGCTGTGACACAATCTTAATTTACAGGCAAACTTGAATAGGTCCTTTAAAAATTGATGATGGGATGCCTCTCTCTATGCCTTAATTATGCAAAAAGCTATGAAAGGAGTTTAAGGAAGAGTAAATGTTTTAACTTGAATAAAGGCTTCTAATACAGAAAATGAAGCAAAAAATGAAACTCTTTTAGACATAGAAGATGTGGCAGAGCAGACAGGCCACCATCTTACTGATTTACTTACTGAGTCCTCTCACTGAGCAGGACTCTTACATTTCAGAGCACAAGGATATTTGGAAAGAATAGCTGGGATCAGTCAATTTGTTAGCCTCTCTGCTAATACTGCAGGCTGTGGTGGTGTTTGTAATGTGGGCACCTGTTCAAAAAAGAGCGGAACAGAGGCAACTCCCTTTACACAAACTTTTCCATTTTGTGAACCACATCTTAAATGAGACCACATCCCTCCCATACAGACTGAGGGCCACCTCCCATCCCACCAGTAACCAACTAATATTTCTCTAACAGCTACAATAACTGAGTTTATGAACTCAGCAGGGAAGTAAGAGAAAAAAAATTAAAAAATAAACAGACTGGAATTGAAGGTTTTAATTTCTTTTCATTCTATTTGTTGTCTAGAAATGAGACAGCTACAGCTCTCTCCAGCTGACAAGTGTCCTCTCTTTGACATCTGTCAGACTGGGAGGTGCTTTGTGCACCATCAATAATCACTGTCTGCAGAAGACAAGGACATTGTGTGATGACAGCTGAGCTAGATGTCACCTGAGTGATGACATCTAACTGCAGCATCTGTGTTAGTGTGCTGGTTCCCTGTATTACCATCAGAGAGGGCAAACCACCTCCAGACTAGATCTGGAGGGAAAGAGTCTCACTTGGATTTATCTGTTGTTTCTATCCACCACCAAGGAACTCAGCCGTGTACTTTAGTTTTTCTCACCTCCTGCATTTGGCACAAGTCAGGGGCCTAAAATGTGGCCAGCTTTACCTATCAGCCAGTGCTGAGATCTATGTGCCACAGGGAAAATAATGCAATGAACCATAAAAAGTGCCTTGAAAAAGCCAAAGATGCTCTGGGAACTGTCCCAAGGTGAACTTGCTGTGGGGACTGAACTTGCTGTGGCTCCAGGGATTCTTGCTCCAACACGCAAACAACATGTGATTTACTGTATCTGTTGCAGTTCTAAGTTTAAAATGTTTACTGCACTCTTGATTCTTTATCCACTCTGAAACAAAAATATTTTCCAACAGAGTGTTGAGCTGCGGCTAACTTCATAAAATGTCTGTTGGTGACTTACTGGGAAATGAACAAATAAACAAACCGAAAAAAACCCAACCCCAAACCATTACAACACAAAAAAAGACAAAAACAACAAACCACCAGAAACATTTAATTTCCTCCACAATGAAGATGAATTCCTCCAACTCTTAAAGAGTCCCTCAGTGCTCACTGTCCTTCCCAAACCCTCTCTTGCCTCCACAACATGTCATTTGAAGCTCATTTTCAATTGGGCAACTAATATAGCCGAGCTAACGTAA
>VWYP01015594.1:703036-736544 GCA_013400435.1 Pycnonotus jocosus
GCTCGCCCTGCCCCGCTCCGCGGCGCTGCCAAGGTCACGCCGCAGCCTCTCCTGCTGCTGAGGCACCGCCGCGCACCTCGCTGCGGCTTGGCAGAAACCTGTCGGCTCGCCTAAAATGATGCAGTTTCGTATGAGTTTGGGTTCGTCTCAGGGAAATTTTGGGTTATTGAAACAGATTTGCTTTTGTCCTGATACGTTCCTGTCTCCCTGGGGAAAATCCCTCGGGAAAATCCTTTGGTAAAGTACAAGTCCTATCGCTGTATTATGAATCTTTTAAAAAACACCAGCATGGATGATATTGTTGGAGATAACTTTATAGAAAAGAAAAAAGTTATTCTCCAGCTTCAGGAGAGAGAACTCTAAACCAAACCCAACTCTAAACCAAGTTGCTTCTGGGAGGTTATACCAGTGATGAGGATAGACATTTTACTAAGGAGCTCAGTGTACAGTGGCACTATAGAAGCCAGTAGCAAGTATTTTTTTTACAGCTGATTTTCTTTTATAAATAGCTCATATAGCTTTTCCAATTGCAAATCTCCACCAGCCTTGACATTTTATTTCAGCCATTGGAAGACTATTCATTAAAAGAACCACAGCTGCTCTGCAGGCAGTCACAACTCATTATTTATAATTAATATCCTTCTATATGCGGACATATAAAAAAATCTTTTCTCTTTGTCCTAGTGTTTATGGCAGTGATGTGTCAGACTGCCAGTAAATTTGAAACCTGAGGAGTTTGTTTTTGGAGTCTCCAGTGGAGATCAAAGTTTCAATAGTCATTCTCTCACTGAAAACTTTTGCCTGTATCAGGCTTATTAGTAGAGTTGTTACTATAAGTACTGAGCAATATCTTTTATGAACATTGGACGGTTACAACAGCAAAATAAATTGTTGCTGTGCAAAAGTAAGACAGAAAAATTTCCCTGAACTGGGGACCAATATACTTCAGCAAGCACTGGCTGTAAAACAAAGAAATAGTCTCCTTCTCTAGCTCCCACAGACATGCTTTTCCTCTGACACCTTGGTAGGAAAGCTGAGCTACAGCTGCTTCCTGACTTGCAGGACTTTGGAGGGATCATTGTCCTTCAGCAAGCTAAACCTTTCTGAAATACACAGATGTTATTCACACACACAATATGTTTATTCACATACACAACCCACACATAACTCATTAGCACAATATTTATGCATGGCAGTGTCTTGACTCTGTCACCCTTACATGGCCAGGAGTCTGATTTTCCATCTAAGTCAGTCTAGAACTGCTGTACTTCACTGAGCCCCTTAATTTTGGGCAGAGCATACATTAAAAGACTAGAGATATTTACAATATACCCAGCATGAACAATCATTCCCATTGTGAATGTGTGATCACAGAAATGCTTTGTAAAAACTTCAGTGTGGGTAGAAAGGGACCCATTTGAAAGGATCCAAGGCGTTCTTAGATGTCCTAAACTTTCCTGCTTCATCAAAGTAATTCTAAACCTTCCTCACTTTCTAAAGCTACAGGACAAACATCTTTTGAAACCCTTTCAGACATATTTATATGATTTTTCTAGTAAACATAAGATAATGCTGATTAGAGTATAATAAATTATCATCCATATGTGCAAAGCATCTGTCCTTGGTCTGTGAAAGTCTTTCATTCTGAAGATGTAAATACTTTGATCTTTAAGTTTTTCTGTGGATGTTTTTGGCTAGAAGTTAATCAGATAATTGTGATAGTATTATATGAATTTTGACCTGTTCCAAAATCACTCCAGAGGACATCCCACGCAGTTGGGTGAATATAGCACTGTTGGGTGAACATAGCTTGTATGACTTCTTTTTTCCACCTTAATGTTGACAGGGTGATGATGAATAACAGTAACTCTCCAGTTCCACTTTGGATCACATGTGCAAAGACTCTTGCCCGACACACCTGTCTCCCAACCACTGCACCTGCTCTAATACAGTCCTGTGAGCTTCATCAAATACTTCTCTGCATCATAACAGGTCATCCAGTGACCCTGAAACACATCTCTGCTCTTGGCAGAAGGCCACATTGCTTTTGAAACCCTCTCACTTCTCCAAACCCTGGAAAAATGTGCTTGAAAGAAATACTAAGAGATCAAGAGCTTTCCATTTTCATTGCAAAAATTCTGAGTCCTTGCACTCCATCTCTATTTAAGGGAGTGTAAAATACCCCCAAATCAATGTCCCCAACTGTTGACTCTTCTTGGATTTCAGTTATGTCACTGGAGCCATTGGGACTGGGCAGAAGGAGGAGCTGAGGAATAACTGAATGAAACAGACCCGCCTGGTTGGAAAGATGCAAAATATCTCGACACACTTTGTCCTCTGCTACTAGTCAAGGACACGTACAGTTCTCTACTGATGACAGCCTTCCCTTCCATAAATCTTGTGGTTTTATTTTTCAGTACCAGCCTGGCCATCTTCTCACACTCACCCTGCCACATAAGGCTATGGAACTGCTGGATTGATGTGCTGCTAAAAGTGCCTGTAAGCAAGGTTATCAAATAAGTGCTGCTTGGTTATTTTTCAGCAGGATTTTTTTTTACTTCCTCAGACTAACTAGTCAAAAATGTAACAATTTATTACTAAATTTACTTCAATGCTGTTGCCAATCAGCTGAATATGACAGACCACATTGTGTATGGACACAAGTTTAAGACAGGGTTTTACAATTTCTGCTTATTCCTTTCATAAGAGACATGGGAAATATATAACAGTCTCCCCTGCCTCATGATTAAGAGGTTTCAACTCCCTTTCTCTAACTACCTGCCATAAAATAGGTTATGAGATTAAAATGAGTTTTAGTTATTTCTAACTTTTAACTGTAATTATGGAACATTTGACAGGGGAAAAAGCTTAGTGGAAATACTGAGTCTGTTTTATCCAAGTGGGTTTAGGCTATCTAGCCATAGCACAATGAAAGACAAAATCCTTTACAAGAATGAAGCAGAGCTTGAAATATGTTTGGTGTTGGGTGAGGTTACACTAATTTATGATGGGAAAATAGTATGTTACTTCATTGTAATGCACTTCTGGGTCGATTTTGCACATTAGTGGTATGACACAGCAGAATTTATAAACAAGATTAACTGCTTCTATAGCTTCACCTTGTCATTCTTTCACAGAAATACCATCTTGTAGAAATCAAATACAGATGGCTGAATTTCCAGACTTTGTAACAGGATGCTTTTCATCATTATGCTGGCAATGTTATTGGAATGATGAGAAGTGGCAATAAGGAAGAAGAGCAATGGACACACACACGGCTGTATGTGTGTGCATATGTTTGCATTATGCATATGAGCATATGCAGGGATCTGTACATTGCTACTGCCTTGGAGTAGCCTTCTCTGGCCTTGGAGCTTCCCTTCAGCTGTCCTAAGGTAGACAGCAGTTAGCAGCAACCATTACTTTGCCTGTTGCTTGCTGCTTCAAGACATTTCCCTTTGATTTCTTTTAATAGTTCTCTCTACCTGTCAAGCAAATGTAAATTTTTTCATTTTAGTGGGGTTTTTTTATGTGGGCCTAATGAAAGCCTGAGGATTTTTGTGCTCTTCTATCTGACCTTATTTTTTCTGTCAGTAACTCTTCCATGCCCTATCCTATGCCATTAGTGAAGTTGGAATGTTATCCCCTTTAGGATCCTTGCTCTGAATCTTTATTTGTCCTGAGATGCTGCTACAAACAGTAGGCCATAATGACAAATTACAATAAGCATTTTGAGTTCACCTCTTTTGGGGTTTTGGTTTGGTTTTTTTTATAGTCTTAATGATTTTTCTTCTTTTTCATGGTTATAGGATATGGTTATACATCATAAGATCCAGTTCATATTTTCCCATCATACTTCTCTGTGAACGTATTTAATCCATTAGTGACTCAGCTTTGCTCAAAACAATCAGAGATGCCTTTTTGGTTCAACTTAGAATACAATAAAATATTGAGATCTTGCACTGAGGAAAAGGAGCTGACCAGTTCTGCTGTCCATTATGCAAACACTTACCTTTTTTTAGTGGTAAAATTTTCAATATTTTAGAATAACTGTAGTTAGAAGAAAATGCAAATTGATAACTAGTGGTTATAATGAGGAAATAGCCATGTAGAGTTGCTTTCTGTTTTACCTTTATGGCACTTCTCATCTCTAAAGCATGTGCTTGATCTATGTCTTAAAGAAATGAATATCCAAAATTAAAGGGCAATGTACAGTTTTGTAATCTTTGAATTCCTTGTTACTTTACAATGACCAGGCAACTTTCCATCTGCAGTTTTGCAAGGATCCTGGCTGATCCAAAAGTTATGTGTTTTATCTTTGTTGGTCTCCAAGAGCTTAGCCAGGTAAAGTAATGCAGCTTGAGTTACTTCATCCACAAGCTTCTTTTTGAAGTCTTGCCAAATGCCTCTTTTTGTTTTGGATGATTTAGCAGATATTGGGGAAAAAATAAAATGTTGGCTATGCCTTGAAGTAAGTCCACTTTTACTCTACTGCAAGAATCACCGTCACTCATGTTGAAGAAAATTGCTAGCTGAACTTATAAACTTGCTGTGTTGAGATGTTCTGGGTAATATTGAGTTAGCATTGCTGGCTGGATCCATGAGGCAACTATGTCAAAAAAACCTGCTTAGTACTTTAGAAAATCTCAGACTCAATCATGGATTGTGTAGTGAGATTATGTCTAATTTCTGTGATTTAATTTCTTTTGTTGATCATGTACAATCTTAATAAACAGTGACATATTAAAGCCTGATAGTAGCTGCTATTTATTTTAAAGTGCTCATGAGCAGGATGAAAGAAGACTGAAACAGGAGATGTGGATATGGATATACTATAGGAATTGCAGACCATATTCATCCCATTTGGAAATGCCATTCTCCAGCAGCTATCTCCTGACTACAGCCCTGCTGGGCAAAGTGCCAGTAGAGATAGGAAAAGAGAAGCAGAAATGACTGAACAGAGCTCCCAGGTGATATCTGTGACAGAGAAAAACAAAATACCAGTGTCACCTATCAAATGCTGATGATGCTATGGCAGAAATAAATTACACAAGGGAAGACAAATTTCATACTCTGAGATTGGGTTTTATCATGGTATCTTTTGCCCAAAGGTGGAAATGGAGACAGCAGATACTGTTGGATTCAAAAGAAAAATGGCAAAATATCCAACAAATTGTAAGCAAGCAACAAAATCAGCATACAGATTTGTAAATAAGTATGTGAGCAAGTTAGGATTATTTTGACTTATTTTGCAAACAAGAACCCAGGCACAAAATTTAGTCCTAGCCTAAATTTCCAATTCCCTAATTCTCTGTTAATAGAAGTGCCTGATAAGAGATGACACAGGTGCAGAGTGGTTGAAATTGTGACTTTTTATTTGGAGAGAAATAGGAGAGGCTCAGAGAGAATCAGAATAATAAATGCTAAATGAAGGCAGATAGAGCCAAGAGAGTCCCAATTTCTATGAAAGAAGAGGCCTTTCTTTGAAAGTAAGCAAAAACCCCAAACCAGTAAAAAGAATTACACTTCTACAAGTCAAATTGACAATAACCACAGCTTGTCACTAGAAGGTACCATTAAGCTAAAAACTTTGGGAGAATTCAAAAGAGAAATAGAGATGAGAGACTTCCTGGCTAAAATGCAGAAGAATGGGAAGAAAATAGGCCTACCCACTAGGAAAAAAAACTTCTGGTTGGAAACAGACACTAGATTTAAGCCTAATGTAGGAAGAATAGATTTAAGCCTAATAGGAAGAAATTATTCCAAAAATTATATTATTTGGTATTGTCTATCTACCACAAGCTCCTCTGCTTCAGAAAGCATTTGACATTAGCTATAGCTAGAAACAAGAGTCTTGCTCAGTGGATGACTGCATAACCTTCTTGTGTTGCACCTCACAGGAAGGTGACTTAGATTTTATAATTCAGAAAACACTTCTATTTTTTCCCCCTGGAAATTACTCAGCACACCTTTCCTCTGTGTTGGGAAAGGGGTGGAAAGTTATGTTATATGGGAACTAGGATTTTTGATGGCTGTTTTGGGCAGTGGTTAGTTCATCTCAATGCGTCTCCTATCTTTTAAATGTGCCTGTCCTCTTTAGAGTCCTTCTATTGCTCACAGGCAACTTCTTTGCTCCTACCTGTCTCCTTCTGTATTCTTCCTTCTTCCTAATCACAACTTGAAACTCTCATTTCTGGCATGCCTCAGTCTAAGGGATTAATACTGTAGTAAGCATGGCTTGACCTGTAATTCAGGCATTATTTTAAAAACAGTAAGTCTTTTTCTCTTTTTCTTGCTCATCCAAATCAGCTGCAGTGAGGAAATTTTCATAAAAGATCAGAATGTCAACAGCTTGCCAAATAAATTAAATGTCTCACTAATGATTGAGGGTGTGGAATGGTTTTAGGTATTTTTTTTTGCTTAAGTCCACAGAAGACATTAGAGCTATATTGGATATCCATAAACCACCAGGAAGAAAAGAAAGTGCTATTCCTATCCCTTCTTTTTCAGGTGAGAAACAACAGATGGAGTGAAGTAAAACAAAAAGGTTGTTTTTGTGAAATAAAACAAAAGCTCCTCCCTAGGGTGTATAGGGAGTTTTGTGTGTGTGTGCAACTCTATGAGCTGCACAGAGCCAAAGAAGCACAAGATGATTACAAATAAATAAAATTCCTCCCAAAAATTACCCATAGGAAACTGCTCACAACTTCAAATGAAATATGGACTTTGAGTCCATATTATTTGTATTCTGTAACTGATTGCACAATAATAAGGGCCTCTATTTAGCAAAATGAATGCTGAGATTTATGTTTATCATCTGAAAATCAGTGTCAGAAATTTTTTTGTAAAGTTAGAGCATAAAACATCAAAAAATATTTTCAAACAGAATGGAAAATATGAGATAATAGTGTTTTGCAGTAATATTGTTCATGGTTTCTTTCAGCTGATCACTAGGTGTGAGAGTGGATAAGAACCAAAAAAAGTGAAGTTCAGGAAGTGTTCCAGTCAGAGAACACAATCTCAGTTATTCATGAAGACATAACTTCCTGTTTCTAACACATAGTTACCTAACAAATCCTTGTCTCTCACTGCATAACAACACCTTCTGTGACTTTGTATAACTTCATTCTGCTTGATATCAGTGAGACAGTAGTAAAAGAGTATGAGCCACACATTCTCTGCAAGAGAAAATCTTTTTGATTGACTTATAAAAAGTACAAAAAGCTCAACAATTTACCATTTAGACAATAAGCTATTCTCACAGAATTTATTTATTTTTTGGTTTTCTTTCTATGTACTAGCAAACACACATAATCAGCAAAATATAAAAAAGTCAGCAACTTTGTTTTTGTGCCAATGTGTTCTTCTTTATATTTAATAGAGGAAATAAGTTCATTTGAAATTGCCCAGTGCATAAAAACTAACAATTTGCAAAGTACTTACACTCTTTAAAGTAAAAATTAAATGATCAGAGACATGTTTTCAAGAAATAACTGAATCTTAGGCTTTTATTACCTGAAAGCTTTTATTTCTCATACTTCATACTTTTCTCTTCTTAAATTGGATATACAACCCATGAAAGGTGCAAACTTAAGAGGCTTAGGGACCAAAATTTTGCATTATCCAAGGAATAGCGACAGTACAGTACAAGACTCCACATGTAGTTTCATGAAAATGTTTTAAAGCTGACTTAAAAACTGTTAATACAGACTGCCTCCATATGCTTTGAGACAGGAACATCCCTGTTTGAAGAAACTTTGCACTAAACCCCAGACATTTTAGGAGCTGGGCAAAGGGTCTTTTGTAAAGATATTTATTTGCAGTGATGAAGAAGTATCACAATGTCAGTGTCTTCTGGGATTTATGTTTCTTATTGTCACAAATTGCAGTCTGGCATCTTACACCAAGCTGTGACATTGTTTTCTGACATCTGCTTACCTTCTACTGTTAAGAAAAATAGAGCAATATTATATCTCCAATTATGAATAGGCACAACTGGAGTATCTTTCTCTAAGTGTAAGTTATCTAGGACTCACCTGTAAAGATTAACTTTTTCCTTCAAACTGTGATCTTCTGGGAGAATCAGTTTCTGGTCTCAATGACTTAATTTGTGCTGATTTCTGGCAGAACTGGGCCAAAATATTTGCCAAAAAATATTTTGTTACTATATTATTTTTAAGAAATAAGAATTAGCTCAACCTGACATGTTTTATTACATTGCCCCAGTATATTTCTGGGGAATTGAAGTAATATCAATTTAATGATTGAATCCAGTCTCACTGGTTACTTTTGTAGTCTCTCAATTTTTTTCTAGTTGTTCAAGAATGAATTAATTTTCTTTTAGAAATTTCCTTCCATTTCAATTTTTAATCTCAATACTTGACTCAAAAACAAAACATTCTGGTTTTGTCAGGAAGAAGGTATGCTTAACCGGAACAGAAACACAAAAATTACACGTTATAAATAGCAGCTAGACAACAACAACCAACACTAGTAATATCAAAACAAGAATAATCATCTTTTCCAGTTAAGCTAGATGTAATTATTTCCTTTAACTGTCAGTGACTCTGGTGTGAGCAGCCATAAATCAGTGATTAAGAAACTTTTAATTCTCAGTATTGGACTGTACACACTGGGATTTCCTCACAGTGGCTGTGTACCAAAGCCAGTCTTGAAGCTCTCAAGACACAACTTAATTGTCCATGCTGTTTCCTTAAAAAATGCAGAACACCTTCCAGAAACTGGTTCTTAACCCAGAGTCAAAGAAAACATCTGAGAAAAATTAGTGTATCAGGAACATTCCCATTGGATAAATCATATTTGGTAACTTGATGAAAAGGAAATTTTAGCATTATCTTTAGTAGTAGGATTTTGATGTAATGAAATAATCTGAGATGTAGTTAATTAATTAGAGTTAATTGTCTTACCCTATACAGTAAATAGTACAGCACCTACTTTCTGATTTTGTGGTAAGTGGTCTACAGTAATTTTAAGGAGCAATAAACTCACAAAAAGAGCACATCAGATGTTTTACTGGTATCTGTGGCACCTCAAAAGTTATTGGGCCTGCATAAAACTTTGTCATTTAATAAATCAAACTTTTAAGAATGTTGATCATGCTTTAACTGCAAACATGAAAATTTTGCTAACACAAGACATTTAGACTTTTTTAGATTCCTTAAATCTTAGATTCATGTGTCTCTGAACCAATGCCTCATGTTGATTTGGTTTCAATTCTATAGGCTAGTAGACTGCAAAATAAGATTATGTTTTAGAGTCTGATACTGAGCCAGTGGATTTAATGAATGAACTCCCTTCTGTTTAAGCTAGGTTTAGATTAGACCCTCAAATACAAACAAAATCTTCATCTTGTCTAGTGCTTGCTGCCTTCTTTCCTCAATGTTCCTTATAAAAAATTAAATTCCCATATCTCTTCTCATCCACTTTAATCTATGAGCAGACGTAATTGAAATTCATATGAAAAAAGAATATTTTGACATAGTACAATTTTAATGCTGCCAACACAATTAAACCAATCTTAGGAGATATGAAAATATGGGTTTACGAGATCGTGGTAGACTCAGTGGGGACCTGACCCTGGGAAGACACAATTGCATTGAAGGAGCTACACATGGGCCAATAAGGGAAAGCCTGGGTGTTGTAAGAGAGGGTGGTGATGTGGGAGCCATAGGCAGCTGAACAATTAGTGAAGTAAAGACAGTGTTGAAGGCTTGTGTCTGAAATATCCTGATATCCTCAGCCCTCTTCTTTGTTGTCTGGGTCTCAGAGATGCCGCTGGGGGCTGTCAGAATTAATCCAAATTTCTGAATTTCCCTTCAGAACATCTTGAACATCCAGTCCTGAACATGGATTGAATTAAGACAGTAACACAGTTTTCCACCTTATATTCTGTGCAAATGAACTTCTACCTTCCAGAATTTTCCTTTCATTATGTAAAGGAATTTCTCGAGTGTCTTGCTGAACTGGGTGGACACCCTTCACTGTATTTGTTGACTGTAGATAAATTTATGTATGCTCTGCAAGTGTGCCTTTTCATGGCAAAAATGATTGTGGTGCCAATTTGCACTGCCTCTGCATAGGTGTGAGCCTGAGTATGTAACTCAGTACAACATGTCTTCTGAAATACCATCATAAAACATAACTGAGTGCAGTGAATGTGACCCATTAGCTCATCTTAAAAGAAAATATATATAAATGATTACTGCAACTGGGCACATGACCCTGGGAATAATGGACAAAAATCAAATACCTTTAATTTTTCTGACTTCAAAGGAATGTATTTGGAAAGGGAAGTAAACAAAATTTCTCTTGGATACACTGAATTCTCATGTCAAGATAAATTAAGAAAATGTGTGTTTATTTTTCTTGCTGGATCTTTCTTTGTATTCTGCTTGTGTAGCAAAAAACATTTATATCCAATAAAAAGTACTTCACCCATAGATTAATCCCCAGGTTGTATTCTCATGTTTGAAAACTGGCCACTGTGAAGGGCAGTTTGTGTAGTCCAGTAGAAATAAAAGAAGAAAGATACCCATAATACCAGAAGGTCTATTTAATCTCTATTCATTGTGGCAAGGATCAATCAGATGCAGCTGGAATAGCCCCTTGAAGTTTGTGCCAAGTTGTTGAACAAGGCAGTAGGTTTGTTAAAGTGGTTAGCAATCTCCTCTGTGGAAAAAAATTGTGAAATAAAATAAAATAAAACCTTTTACATCCTCTGATCCTCTAGAGTGGTGGCCATTATAAGCATTAAAAGTCACCCATTTCTTTAGCACTGCCTGAGTAATACCAACAAAGGTGTAATCTCATATGAAGACTTTCATATGATATTTGAATTCAATATTTTCATTTAAGAGTTCCTGTTGGAGTAGAATAGTCAACACATACTAACATAAAGATAAATATAAACAAATCAAGAAAAACAGGGATGATGAAATATCTACCAGTTAGACATGAGGCCTCCTTGAAAGAAAGAATAGATAGTATGCCCAAAGGACATTGTATTGTGCTTTTCTGCTACACATGGTGTGCGTACTCTTTATAACTCTCCCATGCCTGCATGAAATTTGGTCAGACACAGTTTCTTCACTATTAAACTATCACAAAATGCCTTACAAAAAGGCCAGAAGGAATGAACTGTGGTTCCTGTAACAACTGAGAGTAACGGAGCAACTGTTACATGACCTCATTAGCAGGTTATGCACAACCTTAGCCATTACATGTTTCAGTAAGAGAGAGAATGTTGGGAGAGCCACTGGAATTCGTCCATAAACTTTTAGCAAATGTGCAGTACAAATTCCCAGTTTATTCCCTGCTGGACAGCCAGTAAGGATAAGCATGAGAGATTATAACTTCAATCCTTATGCCAGTGACTGTTCTCCTAATACAGAGCACTACTCTGTGTGACTATGCACAGGAAAAATCTTCACTTACAAAAGCTACAGGAAGTTTTTATTCAATTTTTAAAAAATGGTTTTAAACTGTCTATGAACAATGGCAAGCAGCTGGTTTTCTTTTTTTTTTTTTTTTTCATTTGTATCACATTATCTGACAAAAATGTTGATGACATCAAGTTTTGGGACAGTCTACTGTGAGTTATTCTCAGTCTGGATTTAAGGACAATGTATATTTATATCCTCCTTTTATATACTTATGAATAATAGGATTCCATGATGAGTTACACAAGTCCCAAATGCTAGCAGTGTCACTTATAAATTACCACATTATTAAAAAAACTCCCACACATTTCCCTGTTTCTGCCCTGCTGGCTGCATCTGTGTCCGGCTGGTTGGATGAACCATTTGCTAAGCCACTTACCAGGGAGGCAGATTCTTCACACAGCCCTAAATTACAGACATCACTTTGTCAGAGACAATCAGCTACACTTTGGAAAGCACTACAATGGCATTTAAAAGTGAACACAGACCAGACTCAATGGGATTAAAAATGATGACAGGGTAGCTCATTGGTATCGCATGACAAGAAGCTGGTAGTGATGCCTTAAGTTTTAGCTTTCATGTTTTTCGGATTCTGTGCTGCCTAAGGGTGTAGTTCTGAGCCTCGTATTAAGTCTATCTTCACAGAGTAGATAGACAAAACAAATCCTTTTCCTTCTAGAGACCAAGGACAATGAGTACAATTTTCAGGCCCAAAGACAGCAGTGGACTGAAGAGAGAAAACAGGGATGGGACTTCATAACCTGAAGTTGTAATTGGACAATTAAACCCCAATACGCAACAAGACCAAAACTTATAAAAGTGTAAGACCTCATGACTGGTCTTTCATTTTGTGACCATTTTGGCTCCTTCTTGGGTGTAGCCCTGGCCAGGCTCTTGTCCTGCCCAAGGTGTACCCTAAAGGCCTTTCAATAAATATCTAGTTTATTCTCTAGCTCTGTCCAGTCTCTGTTCCAGGACAGCCCTCCCAAGGCATCAGTAGTGTTGTAGGTTCTGGTCTTGTTGACAGAAAGCCCACTTCCTCCAGATAATCACCAGCTGCCCACTTTGAGCATGCAGAGTTCCTCTAAGATCAACAGCTCTAAGGCCTGATGGAGGAAGAGAAGACGTAACATACTCCAGCCAAATAAGAGGAAAATGACAGCAACTGTCTGAGGAGAAGCAGCTTTGGGGTACAAAGTCATTGTTCATCTCATTGCTCTCATCTAAAGTTGTGTATCAGTTTCTTTCATGAGCTGGGGAAGGATCAGTCGTATGATCATGAGTTACGTGTTCATTAGGAGCCATTTATTGTAATTACAGAAAGCAAGGGCAGCCAAAGGTGTACGAGAAAGACACCAGTGTGAGAGGGTTAATAAGCTTTGCACAGTGAGATGCTGGATCTCCTTTCTTCCAAGCATAGACAACAAATCAGCAGCCTGTCGCAGATTCTGTGGGGACACAGTCTGGGAGCTGTCTTGTTAAGCTGCCCCTTCCTGCATTAGGCATATCACATTGTCCTTTCTCAACCCTTCCATTAGTTTCTAGTTCTAGGCCACAAAAGACCACTTTCAATCTTCAGATTTGAAAGACATGTAGGAGCATGTTGTTTATTCTGCTGTTGTAAAGAGTTTCTCTGGATTTACTATACTCCTGGGGCAATGCTATTGATGGGTATTTGCTGAGGACTGCTACTTTATGATTATAGCTGTTTAAAAATTTGTCAGGGATGACCAAAGTTTGGAAAGAAAGACAGTATGAAAAGAATTTAATAATTAAACAGCAAAGGTTTGGGGTTTTTTTCCCCCTTGGAAGTATTTCACTTCTCCCTTTGAATACAGCTGGCCATGGATTTACGTTGGCTTTGAATTTCCCTATAAATATGGCCCTCCAGACCCCATATTGATCTGAACCTAGGCAACTCATTGAATTAACGTTGAGTTTTTCTTTTTAATTTCATTTATAGACTTAATTCTTAAACATGGAAAATATGTACACTTATCTTAAAATTGTTTTATTTGATTAGCGAGCTGGAATACATCTCCAAAAATATTATTTTTTAAATAAGCTTAGAAAAGAAAAACTACAGAGTGGTAAAATATAACCAAATTATCCAGAATTTCAAAAACTCTCCTCTATGATTAGAGGAAATAACTCTGCTCATTTAGCTCTTCTCTGAAGAGAAATCTGAGTAAATAAATGGCCTTTGTAACATGACCAAAAGTCAACAACACTCAAGCTCTCTCCCAAACCCACCAGTGTTTGTGCCTTGGAGGGCATCGTTAGGGCAATTACTTGATTAAACAGCCAGTCCATTTTGTTTATTTGTTACACTCCTCAAAGAAAAGCAGTTCACTCTCCCAGGAGCATTTGTGTATCCAGTAAACAGAAGCAGGTTAATTACATGCCTTAAAATCACAGGGCAGAAAATGCAATCCCCTTTGTCTTCTGCTAACCCACAAGCAGGAGCACAGCTGGAGAAAGACAAGACATGTCTTGCCTGCCTGGCTGTAGGCCTTGCAGGGCTCTGAAGGTGCACAGCTCTGCTGAGGATGCAGCTCTCTTTTCACAGAGCTGTAGACTGATTTGCATTATATGAATATAAGATAGGTACAGCATTTATTTATGTCTGTTAAACATTATTACTGCTTATTGCTTTTGAGAGATGGCATTAAGAAGTGTTCACTCTGTCTCAAGATATCTGCCACTCTTACTGGTATTTACACACCTTTTCTTTCTCCTGTCCTCAGATCAATTTGTCTTTAAGGAAGATTCTTCTTTCTTTTCAGGTTATTTTATCCATATATTTTCACTTTTAAAAATCCCTCATAATTTAAACCAAATTTCTGGCAATCAACATTGGACACAAATACTTTTGCTAGGGGGTTTGGAGTTTTTTTTTCACGATCACGTTACCAGTTATTGGCTTTGTCAATATCAGTGTTAAAGTGGAGCCTTGAATCCAGAAACGTGGCATATTTCCAGCCCTGCTTGCCTCCACTATACACAGACAACTCCCAAGCAGCAGTTAGAGTGATTGCAGAAATGCTTGCAGGCAGCCTGCAGGTACAGAATGGAGGTGTGCCTGAGAGCATCCAAAGAGCCTGACACAGAGCTAACAGCATGTCAGCAGTACATGAACCTCTAACTGTGCCTAACAGGTGGTAATGTCTCACCTTGTCAGGGCAGCAACACCTGGAGCCATGGTTCCATGTTCACTACCTGGACATCTCTCAAAACACAGTGTAAAGATATCTACTGTGGCTTGCGGATTTTTTTCTGTCTTTTTTCTCTCACCTCTCTTATTCTCATCTTCCTCCTCTCTTACATATCTAGAACATCAGCCAGAAAAGGTCTCTGCCCAATTACTTTTCTCTCCTGAGCACACTGACAATATGCCTGTATGACTTGAGATTTTGACAGGAGTATCACTTCTTACATACAACTGAAATGAGGGTAGGTGCCTCTTCTTGGTCTGATTTCAGCCATAGCCATACTACAGCTACCTTTCATACATATACATGTACACATACATATACATATACACATACACATACATATACATACACATATACATATACATATACATATATGTATACACAGTCTAAAGACCTAGAAAAAATGTAGGGTTTGTTACTTCATTTTCCCTAGACCGTATATTAAAGTAATCAGTATCAAAACTATTAATAGAAAGTGGGATTAAAATATTGGTATTTACCCAAAATTACATATCACAAATTTTAAAGGGGTGTGATTAGTATAAATCCATAAATCACTGAAATATTTGGAAGAAAAGCAGACTTTTGAAACAATTTTATATGTGGCTGTGATGTATTTCTGTTTCACTGTCCAAAGTTATGTTTTCAGAGACATAGAAAAGAAAAAATGTAATTCCTTTCTCTAGTATAGATACAAGAACCTCTTCTTCAAGTAAGACTAAGGTCTATCTAGGATATTCACTGCTAATCTGTTAATTAAAGTTGTGTACAATGCTGGAGTGATTCATAGAATCATAGCATGGTTTGGATCAGAAGCAGCTTTAAATATCATTTATTTCTAATCTCCCTGCCCTAGTCATGGACACCTTCCACTAGAGCAGGTTGCTCAGAGCTCCACTCAATCTGGCCTTGAACATTTCCAGGGATGGAACATCCACAGCCTCTCTGGGCAACCTGTTCCTGTGCCTCAGGACCCTCACAGAGAAAATTTTCTTCCCAGTATTGAATCCAAACCTACCCTTTTCAGTTTAAAGACATCAACCCTTGTCCTATCACTTACATCCCCCTCTAGAATGTCCCTCTCCAGCTCTGTTGTAGTCTCTTTAGCTACTGGAAGGTGCTGTAAAGTCTCCTCAGACCTTTGTCTTCTCCAGGCTGAGCAACCTCAGCTCCCTCAGCCCGTCTTCATAGGAGAGGTGCTCTCTGAGCCCTCTGAGCATCTTCTTGGCCCTTCTCTGTCCAGAGAAGGGCAACAGAGCTGCAGAAGAGTCTGGAGCACAAGTCTCATGAGAAGCATCTGAGAGAGCTGGAGTTGTTCATCCTGGAGAAAAGGACACAGGAGAGACCTTATCTCTCTCTACAACCACCTGAAAGCAGGCTGTAGCAAGGTGAGGGTTGGTCTCCTCTCCCCAAGGTAACAAGCAGTGGGACAAGAAGAAAGCGCCTCAAATTACACCAGAGGAACTTTAGATCAGATATTAGGAAAAATTTCTTCACGGAAAGGATTTTCAATCATTGGAACAGGCTGCCCAGGGAAGTTGGTGAGTCACCATCCCTGGAGGAACTGAGATGTGGTTTAGTGGTGGACTTGTCAGTGCTGCAGCAACTTGAGGTATCCTCCTTGATGATCTTAAAGGTCTTTTCCAATCTAAATGGTCTTATGATTCTAAAACATGCTCACCTGCCCTTCCATTTTGTCCTTTTTGATAGAACATGGTTACTCTCTGAATAATGCTGTTTTGTGTTTTAGTGTATCTATCAAGCAGATCTCTTGGATGAAGTAGCTATTTTTATTAAGTCTAAAGACTGAATTTTGTGACCTTCTGTTTCCCATACAGAAGCAGTTGGCTTTGAAGGTGTTTTGGAGTTGCGCCTCTGGCTGTTCAGCTTCCCTGGAGGTCATGTTTCTGAGGCATTCTCTGTGTTTAGCAGTAAAAACTAAACTCTACTTCACTGTGCCTGTCTTTACTGCTACAACACAGTGTAAAAAAGTGTTGGTAAATCTTACTGCTCCTTTAAAATCTCTGGTGTTTAGGAGAGATCTATACAAGAGGTGGGAGAAGGTGTACCCTCACTCCGCTGGCTAGCAAACCAGACATTTAGCATTTCTTTCTACAACTGTGATATCTGAGACTGTGTGTTTACTGCTGAAATTCTGGCTTCTCTCAGCTGGACAGTGCTGAAAGGCACCTTAAAGGGATGAGACCAGGGTGACAGAAAAGGAGTTAACTCATGGGCCCAGTTTCTGCAGCATTCCCTGTTGTTGTTGGGCTCTGCGCTGCAGGTCATGTTTGCATTGCAGCATTACAAGCATTCTTGACTCTGCCTTTTTTCCTTCCCATTCAGTACACCAGTATTAATGACCATCCTGTTATCCCTTGACATCTTCATGGAAATATTTCTTGTCTTTCTTGTGGACAATAAAGTCTTTAAACACAGAAAAGCCCCTCCATCTGTGAATGGTCTTTGACATTTGCAAACACGGCAGTAAGTAATGTTAAGTACTTTTCAATCTCCATGTTTTCCTTATTACTCCAGAGCACATCTCTCTCTGCTTTTACTTCATTTTAAACTGAAGAAAGCTTCTTTTAATGTAGTGCTAGCCATGGGGTACTCTAGGAGACATGTACTGCTGTTATGATATACACACATAAAATAAACAGGCTCCAGAAGGTGAGAGCAATCATACAAAGATGGCATTTCCATAACTGTGAGAATGGCCCTCTAACTGTGAGAAAAATGTGGATTTAGGATTTTCAAAATAGAAAAATAAGAACAATATGATCCAAAATCTTTTGTAAAATCACTTTTTTTTTCCAGAATAAACAATTTGATATTAGAAGTGCGACAATCCTTGGCACTAACAGATAAAAAGAGAGAAAAGAACCTCACATAGAAGTTATGTATGTTATCTTTCTCATGTCACTTGTAGTGTTTTTTTATATAGTTGGAAACTGTCAAATGGAAAAATAGTCTCTTACTCATACACACTTACAAATATGACTATATAAAATGATGAAATTGTGTGAAACTCTGCCATGTGAAGGCTGTCTGGATTGTACTTTTTTTCTGTAACTCTTGCAGAAAGCATTTTCAGGCAAAACTATTTGTTCTTATAGAATTAGATACACAGGTAGACAACAAATACAAGTACACTCGGTACTCATCATTAATAAATTTAAGTATGGATGTTAATTGTATTTCCAAAGTGAGAAAAAAAATGATCTCAAATAGCACTTTTTATATTTAAGAAAGAAAAAATTCTTTCTTAAAGATGCCTGCTACTTTAAAAGCCTGACTGTTGACTGTCTTCTAAATCTCTTCTTTGAAAAAAATACTTTTAGGAATAAGGCAAGGGCCGTAAAACTGACTGAAATTAAAATTTTGGCAACAGTTACTACTAAACCTTCAGTAGTCTGTGGAAAACTTCACAAATATTAAATTAATTTTATCCAAACATTTTTTAGGAAAACTTTATACGTGCTCTCAATTTTCTTTACTCTCATCATGGATTTCTAAGGAATATGTGTGCAAAATTAAACAAATCTGTTTCTTCTCTTGCTTTAGCTATTTCCTGGTGCTGCATTGGCTCTGTTTCATGATGAGCTGTTGATATTGCAAAATCTGGCTTGTGGTGTGCAAAATAATTCAGTTAAAGAAGTTAAATGATTCAAATATCCCAATACTCAGCAAAATGGAGGAAACTAAGAGACCTGTTTAAAATAACTTGCTGAAGTTTCAGAAAGCTGGTACTCACTAGAGTTCCCTGAACTTATTTTTCTGAGTTATTGAGAAGAATTGGTACTACTTCAGCTTTAAGAAAACAACCTTTTTTTTTTTTTTTTTTCCCAGTTTTAGAAGTCTTTCATCTTTTGATGTAGTTATAAAATGCAAATATTTTAGAAGTAAGTGCTTGCTTTTTTAAATTATGTTTTGCTAGGAATGTGTTTTCAACAGGAATGGGAGGGTACTTTTCACATATCAGGAGTTGTAATACATCAAGAAAGATGGCCCTGGAAAAGCAAGGTGTTCTCCTTGGAGGTTCAATCTAGTAGCGTTATAAAATCCCAAGTCTTAGAATTTATTCTAATTTAGGCAAAATTAAAACTAAATCCATGTGAGTATCTCTGTTTTGATGAAAATGCTGTCATGATAATGGACAGAATTGCCATCTAGGAATTTTGCTGTGTTAGGAAAAAGGGAGAATAGCTCTCCCACGTTCCATACCTTCCATAAGGATAGACAGGTTGCCAATGAAAGTCAGGAAAGAAAATTACTAGCTTCACCTAAACAAATGAAATAAAACTCTTCTATTTGAAAAAAGAAATGAATTTTGTTTTAGAGATGGCACTAAGTCACAATGCAGAACAAAAAAATTCAACAGTAATGTCCCTTCTGGCTACAGAGCACCAACTAACCTGAGTTACTTATTTTCCCCTAGAAGTGAAATTGCTTCATTGGCTGGTTAGAAATATTATTATTATTATACTGTGATACACACATTATTTAGTTATAGTATGTGTATCATTAATGGTTCATTTCTAGGAATTGAAACATGTGATTGCTTCTTTTTGCTTTCCAAAACGGTTTTGGATTTCTGAATAAGTAAAATACTGCAGTATTTTGGATTTATTTGAGTTAGAGTATCCAAGTGGCACCATGTAAATCTATTCTTGTGGCTTACTGAGAGAAAATGTAAATGTTAAAGCTTGGTAAAATTAGCTGACAGTTGGATTCAATGGTCCTTTTGAGTCCCTTCCTAGTCAGCATATTCTATGATTCTATTACTCTAATGAACCCTGATTTTATTGCTAAACAAGCCTTCCAAGATAAAATACACTCAAAACTGGGTGTAGAACTTGATGAGATAAAGTTAGTAAATTCCTTCTTATTGAGCAGTACTTGGACATTGACTTTCATCTGGTTGCAATACAGACATGTGCACAGTTGCCCAAAGCGAGCAGGGACACAACTACCTTGGTGACTATGACTGGAATTCTAAAAGACTCCACAGCACCATAGTCTAGCAAAAGCCTTTTACACCATCATTGGTCATTTACTTAACATAAACACTGTACTCACCATCCTGTGGGGGAAATGTCAATGTGCAATCTGATAGTGAATAGAAGTGGAACTACGGAGAAGGATGGAAGACACCATTACTTCAGGACTGCATCATACATCTATTAGGACTGTCCTTATTGTGGCTTTGTTCATGCTTCTTAGATCTAAAGTTATTTTTGCACCTCAAGCTCAAATGAATAAATTATTTTGTCTACTTAAAATAAAATATGACTACTTAAAAAACATCAACAGTATAGATTTTACATATATTGTTTTTCTCAGATTATTTATATCATAATCACATTTATTCTTAAGTGTGAATTGTATGCCAACTCCCAAAGGGAATTTCTAATTGATATTTTTCATCTATAGGATAAATCATTTGCTTTTGTTGTGTTTGTCCATGGTTTATGCTGCATCTTAATTATAAACAGAGTGATATTTAGAATGACAGAACACAATGTGTGCCCACAAAAACTTGTGTTTAGAATGACCAAGAAGTTTGAAACAGTTAACATCAGCTCCAAATTTGTGAAAAATACTCTGAGGAAAATTCAATTCAGAAAAAGAATGAATTTTATGCTTAATTTTCTGCTCTTTCATTTATACTCAAATAATCTATTGGTTTGGAACCCTAGTGAGAAATAAAAACCCTTAGGAACCTCTTTTGCAGTTTGCCAGTAGAAATGGTGTATCACTAACCTTCTGGTTAGAATGGTGGGTCCATTGGAAATGCTGTCACTGAGTGTGAGAGAGCTGAGGTCTTGTTACAAAGCAAAAAATGACATCTGTTTAGCTCTGAGATAGTTAGAATTGGCTGTAGATAGATTCATGCTAAAGAATAACCCAAGAGTATTGTCAAAGGAAGTGACAGAGGAGACATCAAAGGCTAATTAATTCTAACCTCAACTGGAGAAGAACAAGATTATGCAGGGAACGTGCCATGGGAAGGACATAGTTTGTGTGACAGAAAGAGGCCGACAAAGAATATAGCTATTTGCATTATATAAGGCAAACAGATATAGTTATAAATATATATTATATAATGCACACACACACACACACACACACACATATGTATACTCTGTTTTCCCTCATACACTTCTACATGATTATCTAAGTGAATTTAAGAGGTTTTTTATTATTCTTCATAGTAAAAGAAGAAAGCAGTACAGAGAACAAGCAGTAATCACACAGGTAGGTGACTCTCATGGCTGTCCCTGTGACCAGGCAGCCACCAACTGAACCTCACAGCTTGAGAGCTGATGGACCAGCACCATTCTTTTCTCTACATCAGAAGGCACAGCTCATGTTAATTTAATGCAACTGCAAGTAAAAACAAGGAAGAGGGTTTTGAATAGACCTTGATGCAGCAGTATGTGGAACTGAGGGAACAGTGAAGCTGGGAGATTTTTGAAGCAAGCACTAAGTCAGCCTCCCAAAAGGAAGCTGTGAGATGACTGCCTTGTGAGAAGGCAAAAGAGTGTCAGGTGACAAATACGCAAATTTGACTTGCTGTTTACTCTGAGGAATAGAAATACAAAGCCTTCTAGTCTGAAACCAAGTGCTGTCTTGAAAAGGGGGCTCTATGTGATTGTGAACAACTACTGACCCTCAAGTTTCCCACAAAGTAACCTTAAAAGGATGTAGACTCACATGGCAGAAGACTTCATGCGAACCACACATCAAAGTCAGAGACACAGACTTCATCCCACTCTGCCACTAAGATGCTGAAATTGTCTCAGATAAACTTGGTGATTGAAAGACAAGGTTTTTGACAATTTAATTGGGGATGACTTTGGAATGAAACTAAAAGTCAAGTCCCTCTATGTTTACAGCAAAATGTGTTGG
The DNA here is from genome assembly GCA_013400435.1 of Pycnonotus jocosus. Taxonomy (NCBI): domain Eukaryota; kingdom Metazoa; phylum Chordata; class Aves; order Passeriformes; family Pycnonotidae; genus Pycnonotus; species Pycnonotus jocosus. Next base: position 724,626 of record VWYP01015594.1, read on the forward strand.
AATAAAAATTCTCTGCACTGCAGTGAGACTGAAGGTCTTGTCCGAAATGCAAACAAGGTAGCTGGGTGGAAAAACTTGCATCATTCCTACCTTTTCTACTTCCCTATTTTCCAGCAACAAGGGAATAGTTCTAAGCCCAGATATTTTCATGTCTCTAAGTGGTCAGAAAAATCCACAGGACCCTATAAAATGCCTGAAGTTTAGTCATTTCCTCAAGGGATCTCCTTTGTGAAACAGGAACATGGCCTAGAGCTGCAGTGGAATTAGGGCCTGGTCATGAGGAAGGATAAGACTGCACTGAAGCACCTTCTTATGAAGAGAGATAAATGCTGGAAGACTTTAAACCAGCCTGTAAGATGGAAAGTTGAAATTATCCATGTACAACTAGATAAAGAGGATGTCAGAGGAGTAAAGAGTGGCCTCAGTTTGATCTGTCTTGTGGGGCTGCTCTGCCTCTAGTAAAAGCAGTGATGTCCTCAGGGCTGCTTGGCTTCACGCTCTGCCCCTCGTGGGACCTTTGCCAGCAAAGGCCAGTCTGGCCACACACCCGTGTGGCTGTGCCACAGGCCAGGGCTGCTCTGCTGCAGCCTCTTGCAGTCACCCTGGATGAGAAAGTCATAAGGAAAAATTGTGGGGCTATACTTTGGTTTGCCTTTACACTTCATTCACTTGCCAGAGAGATTTTAGAAGATTTAAGAGTAAATGAGGGAAAAAAACCCCACACCCTTTAATTTATGCTTCTTCGTATGTTCTTAATCTTTCTTTTGGGGTTAAGATTTCATCAGTATAAGACATTGCATGTGCATTTAACGAAGTGTGGTTTTCACCAGCTGACACTATCTCTGGATTTGGCCCAAGATATGACACTTCTTTTACACTTAATCTCCCCACTATTTACTTCATTTTGAAAACTAGTTTACCACAGGAACAGCTCCATTCCTTGGTTTCAGGTAACACCATAACCTGTTGATTAATTAAGTAAAAAACCCTAAATAAATATTGGAAAAGTTCCATTTTGCCCCTAACAAAGTAATGCCGAAATCCCAAATTAACTTGTGAAGATGGATAATCTTCAAGAATTCTCACTTTAGCTGTTTTCCATTGACTTCTTACAAAACAACAGCTTCTTGCTGCTGCTGACCAGTACAGGAGAGTATGTGTTAAACAGGAGCTGGAGAAAAGGTGTGAGTAAAATTAAACTTATTTCTTATGAATGAACAGGTACACTTCTGTTTGATTGTGTCCATTCTGCTTACATAGCAGCATAGGTGTCAAAGAAATAGATGCATCCTGCTGCTTGTTAGGTGAAACCCAAGCAAACTACATTTCACATTCAGTGCTCCCACAGAAATATTTTTTAACATCATGAGCTCTTCTTAGCACCTCAGCCCAAACTGCAATTACACACAATATTTACTGAGTAGATTTGTAAATGCTACCGTTATCCAATAAAACGAAACAAGCTCTCTGAAAATGATCAGTAAAATTTTTGTTTGAAAAACACCAATCTCCTCAGAAAGCTCAGAAACAAAATAATATACCATTTTATGGAAATGCAGAAACAGTTTAGTTTCACACAGATTGTAAAAGTGCTTCTCAGCTATGTGTATTTTCACTTATTCACTTTTACCAATATAAACTATGTACCGTTTAAAGATGTTTTGAGGGAAGTCTTTTTTTCAAAGCCAGAACAATTTAAGCAATGGAAAACAATTCAGGTTTGAGAAATGCCATACTATAATGCATTTCTGTGAATGAAAAACAATTTTACTGCTTAGAGGTAACACATTGAGTGTATTACATGAATGAATATGGTCTAGAAATATAATTGTTGACATAAGGAGATCTTAAAATAGTTCACAGTTTTAAATACTTTATCTCCAAATGTATTCAGAGATATGTGTCATACTCCTGTGTTGCCTGAATTGCACTATCAGGGGGTTTTCATATACATATAAGTATTAATAAAAGCCAATAATACTTGTTTCTTTAAAGGAAAACAACCATAAAGGGTAAAGATGAATATTCAATAGCTGTATTGAAAATTTTCATTCAACCTGTCAAGGAGGAAATGAATGAAAGCCACAGTGTGTAAAGTTTACTGAACTCTGAAGAGATTTTAATAAATCATTAAACAGACAGTACTTGAAATTAGGTTCTCAAAATCCTTCTCCATTTAGTCATATCATAAAAGGTTAAATTTCTGTGTTACATAGTAAGACACTTTTATTTCTTTGTTCAGTCTTCTAGGACATATTACATGATGAAGACATTCTGAATGAACTATGTTCATTCTGATTTTGCTGAAATGCAGTTATAAGAAAAGCTCTCATCTAAATACAGTTATTTTTCTTGAAAACCCATTAAATAATGGTATTCCTCAAACAATTATGGACATTAAAAATACCTTTTCTGCCCTACTCTCTGTCAAAATACAGTTTTATGTGATTTCCTCTGAAATGGCAAAAGTTTTAACTTAAAAAGAACTATTAAAAATAGTTTTAAAAATTACTTGTCATATTTGACCTTCCAAAATAAGTACTTAATCAGGTTTTCAAAATATATGTTTGTTCTTAGTGATCCCAAATTGCATTTTATAATCCAATACTAGAAGCCGGCCACACTTTTCCACATAAATCCCAATGATCCTGTCTATTTTCATGCTACATACTAAGGAGAAAGAGAAGGCATATTTATCTTTCCATTAGAGTGTGCAGGCAAACCAGGCGAATTTTTAACTTGGTGAAGGAGCAATTTTTTCAGAGGCATAGAAAATGGCAGAATCAGTAAAAAGCAGGCTGCCAGAGGGGGTCAAAAGAATCATTTTGCTGTGGTTTTGTACCAAATAACCTATAGGTTTTTTGTTCAAGAGCTTCCCCGCTTTTCCTAGAGAATGCAGAGCAGACCACAGGAAATGAAAAAATATTCATTAAGCTGTCTCCAACATCAGCTAGATCTTTCCAAGGAAGATATAAATCCCCATATTCACTGAGGGAGGAGGAGAAAGGTGATACTTTTTTATCCCCAGGGCAAAGTACAAAAACAATGAGAGAAGAGTCCCTCTTAAGCTGTTCTTGATGCAGTGAAATCATGCAGTGATCCCAAAACTGAGTTTTGGAACTTCTCACACCAGGATTGCCAGTACATTTAGTTCTAGCTAAATTTTACACAAAACAGTATATTGGCAAAGAGTCACAGGTCCAGGAACGAATGTCAGGGATGCGCCATGAATCCAGACACAACCCAGTGCCCAATTTCCTCTGTGATAAGCTAGGATATTTCTGGCTCCAAGTAGGAATTCCACTTCTTTCTGCAGTATGCTGGAATCCTGTCCATTTGAAGACAAAGCAACATGCTGTGAAGTGCTTTAGACTTTTGTCTTTAAACTTGAAGTACTTTAGTTGTTCTGCCCAGAAAGAATGATTTAGAGCTAAAGTGAACGGCAAAACCATGCAGAGGCTTAGGGAACTTGCATGCAATTGTTGAATCAAAAAATATAACTTGCATGTTTAACTACATGTCCTTATAGTCTGGATATATGGAAAAAGGAGACACAGGAGTGAGAGCACATTAGAAGGTGCTACATTAGGTGTGCTGTTGCTTAATAAGAATTTGCCAGGGCAGACAAGGGAACAGGAACTCCACCTAGCCTCAGGTGTTCGCTGCAGAAAGATGAATAGGTTAAGCAAAGCTCTGCCTTAGGACTTGCATGTTCTTCCAGAGGGTTAAGAATTTCTATAAGGCTATGTTCATTGCTTGCTTGCCAAATCATGTTTGAAGATGTTAAAGCCAGAGCCCAGAGTTCCTAGACTGGGATGAAAAACAGAGGAAAATATCTGAGCTACTGCAAGCTCTAAAAAACCTGAGGCATAGGTCTGGGCATTCTGGAGTCCTGTGTCTCAAGGAAAATTTGAAAAGTTTGAAAATTTGAAAAGAAGCTGCTCTGTTTAGTACCCTATAGACCTCATTACTGAAAAAAAGGTGGCAGAATCCTTACTTTTTAAAAAAGAAGAAAAAAAAGAAAAATTAATTGGTAAGCTATCACAGAATCATAGAATGGCCTGGGTTGGAAGAGACCTTAAAGACCATCTAGTTCCAATCCCCCTGCCATGGACAGGGGCACCTTCCACTAAACCGGGTCACTCAAAGCCCCATCCAGCTTGGCCATATACATTTAGAGAGAATCACATCCACAGCTTCTCTGGACAGCCTATTCTGGTACCTCATCACCCTGACAATAAAGAATTTTTTTTTTTTCCTAATATCAAATCTAAATCTACTCTCTTTCAGTTTGAATTGATTCCCCCTTGTCCTAGCATTACATGCTCTTCTAAAAACTCTCTCTCCATTTTTCTTGTAGGCACCTTCAAGTACTGCAATGCCACAATTAGGTTACCCTGAAGCTTTCTATTTTGCAAGCTGAACAATCCCAATTCCCTCTGCCTTTCCTCATAAGAGAGGTGCTCACTCCTCTGATCAAGGGAAGAAAACCTTGTGTTTGGAAACAGGACCTGTGCAGCTGTGTGCAGGGGTGATTTGGGACTACTCAGACTCCTTTACAGAGGTCCATTGCACAGATATCCTTTAGTTCTTCATTTCCTTGTGCAGCAGATCTGCATTGCAGGGCCCTGTGCTTCAGGCAAGAGCAGGATTGCCAACTCTCTGCTCAGAGACTTTTAGTCCCAGCTGGAATGAGCAGAGCAGTATCATTTAAAGGCAGCATGCAGCCTGCCAGGGACCATTTTTATCTTTCCACCACACTGAGTGACACTTATTTGGGTCCAAGTCAAGCACTCATATGCAGACCCAAAACCTACGGTGTGCACTGATTCATCCCAACTCTCTTAATTGTAAACATTCCACACCAATGATCCCACAACGTGCTCTTCCAGCTATTGGCATGCATGGTTTTGTCATTTGTAACTGCTAAATTCTTTGCATAAATATTAAAACGCAGTAGTGTTACAAGACATCAAAGTTATATGTGATTCACTAAACCATTTTCCTATGAAGAACTTTATAAATGATGCATTAATTCTGTCAGGATGCAGCCCTTCAGCATGGCTCATTAAGTCTGGCAGTTGCCTACTTTTCTTTTGATCTTCTGCATGGGGAAAGGAAATAAATGTCATTTTTATCTCCTCAAGAGGATTGCCTACCACCTGCCCTGAAGAAGAACAAACAACGTTTACCATTTGAAGAGGACTTTTTTCTCTATCAGCTGAGAACTCCTCTCACCTGAGTTTACATGAAGTATGTTTTTAAATTTATAGGCTTTTGCTATTACTCTTTCTCTAAATCAAACTGCACTCTAAGCCATAATGGTGACCTGTAGACCTGAAGAACACTTAAAATTATCCCAAACAGGTAGCAAGGGTATTTTTCCAAAAGAGAACAGTCTGGTTAATGTAAAACTCAGTCTCTGCTTGACAAGTCTTTCACAGCAGGTGAGAACCTGAACCATCTGATTAGAGATGCATTCTGCACTCTTGACAAGAAAGGCAAACACTGGTAAGAGGATATGAATTAAGTGCAGTTAGTAACTTTTTTGCATAATAGGTCAGTTGTAAATGCTGTTGTACAGAAACTATTAAAAGGTCATTTGCATTTTAATTTCAAAGTGCTCTCACTTCAAACTTGATCAAATGAATTTTCTGTGTAAAACATGCTATGTCTCTAGCAACAGTTCTATCATCTTTCAGCGCTGCCCCTTGATAAGAGCTTAACAAGAGAAGGTTCAAATGACAGCAGCTGAAAGCTGAAAGCAGCTCTGGTTATGAGTGGTGGGGCTGAGCCCAGCCAAGGGAAGCATTCCTCTGTGGATGGCCAGTGGATGCAGGTGTCAGAAATGCATCAGCATCTCAGAGCACCTCCCCAGTGCACTGCTTTGGCTTCATACAACTGTCTCCACATCGCCTCATCAAATCCCCCTTCCAAGGGAGGGACCAAACATCAAGACTAGGAAGATGACAGCCAGTTTTCTAAGCTTCTCTCTGTTGTGTGTGTGTACTGCTGCCTGGCAGTTCATGGCCTGCTTCAGGGGGGTTCCTCTCTGTCACAGAGAGTGATGTGACGGCATGTTTGACTCGAGTGAAGAGGGGCTCTGTAGGCTGCATGCTACAGTGCCTTAATGAGCACATCAAGGATGTTGACATGAGGAGATAGGTCAGATGTCAAATTTTAGACTTTCAAAATTGTAAAAGGAGGATTGTTGATACAATGAGATTAAAAAAAAAAAAGCCCTAGTGGAAACCTGATAAGAGCAGATTACAAATTACTGGGTAATGAACATAAACAGCTATGCCTAGCATAGTCTAAGCAGATCCAGCACTAGATTTGAATTTTCAAAATGTTATATCTAATGATCATACTATACCGTATTTATTGTTTGACAGGACAAAGGGTAATTTTTAAACCAAAAGTGGGTTTAGGTTAAATATTAGGAAGCAATTCTTTAGTGTGAGGGTGATGAGATACAGGAATGTGTTGCCCAGAAAAGTTGTGAATGCCCCATCCCTGGAAATGGTTGGGTGGGGATTGGAGCAACCTGGTGTAGTGGAAGGTGTCCCTGCAGGACAGGGACATGGAGTCCCTGCAGGACAAGGTGGCCCATGGCAGGAGTGTTGGAACTAGAGGACCTTTAATGTCTCTTACAAACAGTCTACAATTTTATGATTATAAATACTCATAAAGAGGTACAAAAATAATTATATTATTGATAAACATCAGTCTAACTTCCATCAGTTGCAGGCTAAAAGTCATGTTTTCAGTATTACTAACGCTGTTCTCAAATTTCCACAAGATATTAATTCTCATATTTGCCTTTTCCTTTCTGCATTATTTCTCATGCATAAGTACAACCATTTTTATAGAAATAGAAAAATAATATAGATTAATGTATATGAAGGGGCACCAGTAAAGCAGACCAAAGAATTCCATCCCAGTGTTCTCAAAAATCACAAGCATGCCAAAGAAACTTTTGAATCAGAAAGATTAGATATTAGTCATGTTGCAAATTACACCTGAGTCAATTTGGACTCCAGATTCATTACAGAATACTCAATTAGTCGCAATTGCTGAATTTCAGTTACAGATAGTTGTAGATTACAGACAATGAATATTTAACATATAATTATCTAATTAAGATGTCAGCCAATACTAGGGTTAATTAATTCAATTAGATATTTAAAAATGCGACCCTGAACAGGAGTGTTTTTACAAAAATTTGAAGGACTTATTTTTACTTGCTACTTTTTTGTGCTACATGCCAGCAGCAGTGGGTAATGAAGATTTGATTTTTTTTAATTGTACCGCCACATATTGGTTCCATTAACTAGCCAATTAAAAAAAACATGATACTTGAAAAATGGTAGCTCCTTTCTTCCTGTTTGATTTTTAGAAGCTTTTTATGTCTCACACCAGCTCTATTTTAGGGTCTTTTTAACAGATGTTGTCTATGTTGTCTATCCTACACTGTGATGAAAAGAGGAGAATATTTTCTTCTATAACACTGTCATTATGTGAAGAATAATCTTGCCTAAGAAGCAAAGCCTCTGGGGCATATATGCAACTGCAGTACCCAAATGTGACTCCAGCACAGTCATCCCTGGTGTTCAGTAGGTTCACACCAGAATGTGCTGCCTTACTTCATCCACACCACGTGTATTTTCCACCAAGGACAACTACAGATGTTCCTTTGTAGATGAAGTGAGGTATTGTGTAGCTCTCAGTGAATGACTTTCTCTTTGTAGAACACCAGCAGAGGCAATAAACATAAAATATTTTAGTTTTCCTGTAGCTTAATAGACAAATACATTCCTTACTACAAGTCATAGGCTCTGCAATCGCAGATTTTTTATGAAATTTATACAACATTATTAATATGGGAAAGACAAACATCAATTATAAAATACTATCTTGGGAGAAATTTATATTTGCCTATTAAAAAACTCCTTAACCTTTCACAAAATAACAGCTAAATGGGATCAGAACTATCTCTCAGTGTAGCTGAATGTTTTGGGTTTTTTTCCCCCGGGGTTAGGAAAACACTCTTTCATTCGTCATGAAAAAGACAAATCACAATCAGTCTGTCACATATAATTTGACAATTTGCAATGCTTTAACAGCAGGGGACCAAGGTACATATTTCAAACGTTGCTACTGATAGAAGAGTTTTACAGTAGCTCCCAATTTCCATGCTGGATAAATGTCCTGGTTAAAGCCAGTTGTATGACAGATAGCCATGAAAGATTGCTACGCTGGAACCAAAGGAGTTGCCTGATTAGTTTTGGTCTTCGAGTTGATAATTTTTTAAACATGCATGAGAAATCAAGTTCTATGCTCCAAGGATCAAGCAAACTAACAGGTGTACATCTTGGCACCTACAAATGCTATGACTAGAAAAGGGAACCTTTCTTCATTAATTACAAGTTATGACTTTAAGTCAATAGGTAGCAATTTGGGTCTGGTATTTGGACACAAAAATAAGTAACTAAAGCTTGCATCTTCCTCTATAATTTCTCAAAGGAACTTTAAAAATTCCTGGAGATAACGGCAATCTTCAAAGTCAAAATTGTAAAATAATATTGATACTACATTTATTGGACCTTTCGGGTGATGTGCCATAAATAAACACACTGAGTCACAAGTTCATGCTGCTTGATATAAAGAAAAGATTAAAAGAAAAAGGAAATAAAGAAGATCAAAACTCTTCCTGCTTATGTAATGTCCAAAAACCTTAAAACAAATCCAAACCAAACCTGAGTCATCACAGATCCTACAGCTTGAAAATACTGAGAAAACAGTTCAAGTATTGCCATTAAAGAGGGTATGGTAAAGGCACAGTCAAATTTCTCCTTGCTAATTTATTTTGTGACTTTATTCTGAAAACCATGGCTTGGGATTTCACGCTGATTATCTCCCCACAATTTCCACATAAAGTATGTTCAGCTTGCAAGTAAACAGATCATTTTTTTCTCTTCCTACAAAGCACTGAAAGCACAGCCTGCCCTCTGAAATGCAAGCCAAGTCTGCTGTTTCTTGTGAATAATCACCAGTTAAAGGCTCAGCCTGCTCTGTCACACATGTGAGATGCTGACTGGAACAATTCTATTTGCAATGAAATAGGAGGACGAATCGAATCTCCTCCATTTCCTTCCAATTAGTGGCACTGCAGCTCCCTCCTAACTTGGTTTTGTGGAACTTGAGAGATAGGAAAAGCAAGAGTTAGCACTGTTTCTGATGGGGGAGGAAGCAGCTGAGACCAGTGAGCATGTTTGTAAAGGATTTTTAAAAAACCTGTAGCATATTGGAGATAGGACAAATTCTTAGTTGGTCATTGCTCCAGACCCTGTTGAAATGCACAGTAAGATTCTCTCGACCAACTCCTGAATTTAACAAAATTATTTTGAAAAGAGACTGTGTCATGTCTAAACAAAACTCCACCCTGCATAGCTGATGCTGGCAGTAGCAAAGGCTGGAAAAGTGTAAGATCAGGTCAAGCTTTAACAATGCCTCTCCAGGATTCTGGCTGACCTCCAGCAGCAGACAGCTCAGAGGTTTTCTGAGCCAGGTCTGGCCGCATCCTGAGGGAAGGAGTAACACATATAAATTGCAAGCTGCTGGCAAACAACCTTCCCTCATTTCTGTGTAGAATCTGTCCCATTCTAGCTTCATCTAATATCCTTTTCATTTTTTATTTTTAACTGGCAGAAGCAGTAGGCAATTCATACATACTGAGTTTCCTTATATTTCACACACATCTATGATATTCTTCCTTATTAATCTCTTTCCAGGCTGAAGGGTCCTATCCTAATTTATTGTGTCTTGCATGGATGGATGCTTTTCCAAATCCCTGGGCATCTTTCCCCAAATATTTACAATAACAACTGTAGTAACAACAAATATTGTTGCTACATTGTCCTTCCTGACATGGGGAAGGGGAAACAGGATGGCACGTCAGTGTCCAAAATGTGTGCACATCAGAGATTTTTGGAGAAGTATAAAAAAACTCTCTAAGTTGTCTGTTCCTTGTCATCATAAGGTGTCAGCCTGACTGAAGCCTCTTGGCTCTTCTGACCATATAAAATTGGTTGGGGTTTGGGGTGTTGTTATAAGACAGAATTCTAATTTTTAGACCCTGGAGTACTGTTATGATTTCACAAACGAGAACTTTATCAGAAAATAAGTGGTATTGCAGCCCTCAACCTCTGGAAGGCTTGGCTGAAAACAAAATAGATTTGGAGGGCAAAAATAAAAGTAAAAGTTACTACTTTTTTTTTTTTTAAGTTAAAGAGCTCAGGGTTTAGCCAGTTTTTGAATAAATATAGGACTGATGGATGAATAGTGGATTCCATTTTCCAAGCAGTACATAAGTCATAATTCATACATAATCACCTATTATTTTCTTGAATACATTTACCAAGTTCTATCTTGAAACCACAGGGGTGCTTTTAACACTCATTGATAATATAAGAAGACTGAGCTAGAAATCTTCTGATGATTAAGAGCTTTCCATCCTACATAAATTACCAGCCATTTTACTCTCCTCTCAACTTAATACCAGCTGCATCCTTCAGTTCACTTTGCTTTTCCCTTTTTACTGATAGAGAAAAATATGCTTTCTCATCAGTCATTTCCCTGCACTAAAAACAAGCCAGCTTTTTTGCTTGACTCTTCAATATTTTGCTCTGCTAATAGCTTTCTGCTGCTCCCATTCCAGCTTGAATTTATCTATATAGAGAGAAGAAGAATAGTGCACAGTTTTGTCACACTGGGAAGCTCTTCTGAAATTCCCCTTATTTAAAAAAGCCTCTGATAATGGCATAACTATGACAGTCCTCCTAGAAATATTTCACAAGCTCCCACATAAGATTACAACTATTTAATAAATTTTCCAGCTTCAGAGAACTTCGTGATACAGGCACATTTTCATCTCATATCAATTAGTTCTCCAAGATTAATCAGTTTCTCGTTTGTTTCAGTCATTTCATCTTACAGCAGAAATTCCATTTAATTCAACAGTACTCAGTTCTTCCCTATTGTACTATTATATGCATTACATGTGTGGAATTCTTGTGTATGCAGAATTATTCAGCCCCTCATAAGATATCCCTGCCCTTCTCTTTATTAACAAAACTGTCTAACTTTTTTAGTAAAAATCATTACATATTCTGACTTTTTTTGTGTCAAGGACACTAGTGGAACCACTCAATTTTCAAATAAAGATATTTTGATTCAGAGAAGTCTGGCAATTCTTAAATTAATTTAAGTGTCTCTATCATAACTAAACACATTCTTTACATGAAGTCACACAAAAATATTTACTGGATTTCTAAGAAATTAGACTGATTTTTATCTCCCTGTCTTTGAAAACCAGTCATCTAAAAAAGACTATTGTTTTGGTGAAATACAAGTTGGGTAAATCTATGCTGCATTTCCTTTTCATTTACCTCTACATTTTAGGAGTGTTCTAAAGCCTTGCACATAACTAACATACTATGTAGTCTTGTATGCCATTATTTATACTCTATTTTGTAAATGCATATCCTATGTTGACTGTTTTCCAGTTATACCTTTCCTGATTTAAGATATTTATTTAAAAGCTCTGCTGCTGCATCTGCAATTTCATGTGTGAGTATTTGAGTACTGCAGGAAGATTATCTAGTGCCCCCAGCATGAGTACATTAGGTTGCTTGACTTTTGGTTTTCACTTCAGTTGTTGTCATTTCCTTTTCCACATTCCCACTGCTATTGTGCTTCTATTCCATATTCAGCATAACTATTCTTACTGAAAACTGATCCAAAGCTCTTAAAACCCTAGCTAGTGACCCACACTTGGCCCACTGGAATCAAAAAGGTTGGAATTTTATAAGCACAAGCAAAAAAACTTAAGCCCCCCCCAAAAAACCCTAAAAACAA
>VWYP01015594.1:736620-770283 GCA_013400435.1 Pycnonotus jocosus
CCCCTCCAAAAAAAAACCCTAAAAAAAACCTTTTAAAAAAATCCTTAAAAAAAACCCCTAATCCCTTCCCCCCCAAAAAACCCATAAAAAAATTTTTTTTTTCTGTGCCAAATACTGCTTCCTAGTGTCTGATAGCTGAAGACTTACAATCTAGAAAGGAAAAAAAAAATTCCGAAGCTATTTTATGCCACAGGGAAACAGCAGGAGAAAACAAAACCACTGACAACCCCAAAGGACCCCTTATTGGGAAAGAATGTAGTTTTCCAGCATGCTGCTGGACTCCATGAGATTTTTAATATTATTAAGGAATGACCTTGCCCCATGCAACATGCTCAAAGTATGGCAAGCTTCTGAATCTATAAAAGCAGCTCATAAGCTACTGCTTCTTCCATTTGTTCTCCCTCCCTTATAAAGCAAGAGGATAACATCTTGATTCCTGCTGCAGATCAGGGAAAACTCTGAAATCTTGAATTAATAAAAAATATAAACACTAGGCAATAAACATATTCAATAGTGAGAAATATTTTTTAATTTTATCTTTTTAGAAGACTTTTTAAAATCTCTGTCCTAGGCACAAGATAAAACAAAGCCCACAAGTTCTTCCAGTTATTTTCTTTATGTATGTGCTGAAGACTCAGACCTAATTACAGGAAGCCTGAAAACTGTCCTTTTTACTTACTAATGTGCCTTTCTATCAACAGAATACCTTCATAAAATATTTATTCTGTCCAAATTTGCCTCAGATAAGCCCTTACCCTGTGAAAAGTTTTAGGGAGAAATGTTGTCTTCAGTAGATGTAGAATAAAACCTGCATTAGATAACTCTTCATATCTCATTTAGTTCTTAATAATAAAAACAGGATTTAGGCAGAGGAAGGAACTAGCCCTAAGATACTGATGAAAGATCTGTCCATAATATTTGTCATTTTTGCCACCCTCTATTTTTCAAGGTTGAGACACATCTTAATTGAGAGATTGTTTAAGAAAATTTGAATTCAAATCTTCAATAATTTTTTTTTGTTGTTATTTACCTATAATATTTTTCGAAATTCGTCTGATGGTATTAGATAACTTCACAATACTTTACTTATCGTGTAGTGACTTTTAATTGTATTTACAAGAAGCTATCACTCTCTAAGAATTAATTTTGACACCGGCTGAATACATTGTTCAATTCTGAGGGAACTGTGAATGGAAAACCTGCCAGAAAAATAACTCCTCGTGAACAAAGAAGAAAGTAAAAACCCACAAGATTTTTTAATGGTGTTATCCATGTATTATACTTGGAGTTTGTCTTACAGCACCTTTGGTATTTGGTCTCACTCCTTTCTCTTGGTGTTTACAACATCACCTTCATCACTGAATTAAGCTGATCCAATTGGGATTTTATCTCACTTATTTTCTCACTCCTGTCAGGAGCACTTGATGCTGGCATGTGTGGCAACACATGGGAGGAAAGGCTTGTTTTAACAACCACATTGACTTTTCAGCCCCTCTGTTACCACAGCCATCAAATTCCAATTTATTCTTCTAGGGGCCCTCATCATTCCACAGTCCAGTGCGGACAAAAAGAAAAAATAATTTGGTCACTTAAGAGTGAGAAAGTCTATACTCCCAAAACAAAACCAGTCAGACAGCTATCTCAAAATTTACAGGCTCTGTTGACTGACTCCTTACCTCTTCCCTGACTCCAGTCTTCCCAGTGCCTCCCCTCGCCACTATCCTGCACTTTTTCTGGGGGCCTTTCAACAGTTCAGTGACAGAATCATGTGAATACAAATAAATGAGAGGTCAAGTAACACTCTTTTTCTTTTTTTTTTATCAAGATTATTTTGTCCACAGATCAAAAACTGATGGGAAGTAATGTTTGAGACCAACCCATAGCAAAACAAGAGGAAGATAAGAGCAATAAAAGCTCATTCTCACAGTCCCTCCCTTCTGAAAGGTTACCACTCTGCTTAACCTACATATTTTGTTTACTGAAAAGAAGTACTAAACCAAGGGAATTGTCAGGAAACCAAAATTATTAATACAAATAAATTCAAACATAGAAGCATAAATGAAACAACAGCTTCTGCTAAGGGTGGCAACAATTGTTGTTATGGGAGAAACAAAATCAGATTTTTAAAGACTTGTTTCTGACAGGATATTTTTCTACCAAGCTCAGACACTCACAGGTAAATTAATTCCCTACATTTTTCTTCATAAACAAGCTTTGTCTTCCATTTCCTTTTATTTCTATTGCTTTTTTGTAACTGGGAGAAAAATGCACTCAATTTTAATTTTTTTCTGACACTGAATATTATTAACTAGCATGGATTAACTACATGGATTTTGTTTTATTTTACTAGGTATAACAAATGCATGGTAGAAAAGTGCATTTAGAAATGAATACTGTTCATGTTTCAACAGAAAAAAAGTCATGGAATTCAGATTTAATTTCAAGCATTCCTACTCTACAGTCCTGTCACTATCTCAGAGGCCTTTGCCAATTTAGGAGATTTAAAAATCATATGTGTTACAAGACCTAAGTGCAAAATATTCCTAAGAAAGAAACTTGCAACTCTTACTTTATTTTAGTAAATTCCAAATTTTGTCTATGTACCACATGCCTTAACTTTACTTTCACTTAAAAAAAAAATATTAACTTCCACCACCCACTGATCAAGAAAAGAGTCTGGCTTTTGAAGCTGGAAACAGCTGACATCTTATAACTTAGTGGCTTCTATGATGTATGATTTCTTTCTATGATGAAAACGCACCTTTTAAAAACATTTAAAACATATGCATGATAAATTGGTGAGCTACAATCTCCCAAACATATATTTTGCTTTCATATCATCCTGGCCCATATTAAGCAATTATGGAAAAGAACACTGACTACACCACAGATGTTTCCTAATTAAGTGGATCAAGGGAGACACAGCTGCTAATGACTTTCTTTTCATTTTATGTGTATGCTATTTATAGACTGCTGTGCTATATATAGACAGTAAAGTTTTAGTATGAATCTAAGTTCAATTACCTTAAGAAAGAGTTTATTAAAAATTACTTGAGACTTTATTGTTTCAGATCTGTAATTTAGCATAGATTGGATGTGTGCCTTTAAGTATCAGTTCCTGAGGTTCACTTCTGTGTTCCTTCTCTATTGTTTTCCTTTTTTACTAATCAATATCTAATGTTTTGGGGGTTTTTTTTACACTTTCTTTCTCATTCTTTTGATTCCAGCATCCTACCTTCTACTATGTAAAGGTATTTCAATATGAAAGTAGTTGTCCATTTGAGCCATTCAGGTGAATATTACAGCATTTTTGTTGATTTTAGCATCGTTTACATTCATTTTTTGACAATATTTGCTAAACCTTCATATAAAATTTCTTCTGATAACCTCAGACCTCTTCCTGATCCAAATAATAAAATTAGGGGTGCATTTGAGTTTGAATCAGGATGTACTTGGAAACTGATATCCCAGTTGTCCCCATATGTCATTGCTGAGTCATCCTAAAGTGTGCATTTTGGACACTTTTGCACAAAATTAAGCTGGAAGACCAGTAGTAATTTGTTCCAGCCACAAATGACCACTCAATATACATGACCAGACCCACGCCAGTAAAAAATGAGTACCCAAATCTTTTACAGTGGTATCTTTAGCTCCTCAGCCTCCTGCATTCTGTTAATCCACTCTTCTGGGCCTCCCTGCCTGCCCGTGTAAAGCTGAACTATGTCACTGAACAAATGCTGTAGATGGAGTTGTCTTTCATTCCAGTACCACCTTCTGATTTTGAATAAACATTTGTGGTAAAAGTCACATAAAGAGAGTGCTGTTCCTTGGATGCCATTATAGCAAAACTCTGAAATGGCTGCAGGTGAACCATTTAAAAAGTGCAATAAGGGGAGAAAACCACAACTGGAATTTTGAAAATTTTATCTGATGAGGCATACAGATGAAAGGCAGATGAATGAGAGACACAAAGAGAGACTCCAATGAAAGCAGTATGGCTCCACAGGAAGAATGAAAAGACTCCTACTGAATGAACAGACTATCCTAAAAATGACCTGGGATGCCTTTGAGGACAACAGAGGATGGACACGTCACAGAAGAACAGTAACATACTTAAATTCTGAGGGTTTGCTATCTTCAGATACAGATAAAGTAATTAGAAAAGTTCCCTGCTAATTAATTAGGCTTGAAATAAACTCTGTTTTTCATTCTAGCATGTAAAGGACTCACTCACAATTTGTGGTAAAGACTTAGTCACAGTTAGAAGCTGTCATCCCAGCCCTGCTAAATTCCCTTGAGTTTATGCAGTTGGTTCCAAGGTACCCATAAACTTCAGCCACAATGGCTGTATCTAAATAAGAAACTTAAACGCTCTAGGGTGCTGATAGCCTAAATTATTATATTTCTACAGTGGTCACTGCTAATCTCTTTACCTGCATCATCTTTTACCAACCGAAATATTTCCCAGATAGAGTTTGGGAATATACACAGTCCTAGAAATATTGTCAGCTGGCAGTGGTTCCACTCCTCACCAGAG
The DNA here is from genome assembly GCA_013400435.1 of Pycnonotus jocosus. Classification (NCBI taxonomy): domain Eukaryota; kingdom Metazoa; phylum Chordata; class Aves; order Passeriformes; family Pycnonotidae; genus Pycnonotus; species Pycnonotus jocosus. The sequence continues at coordinate 741,158 of VWYP01015594.1, forward strand.
TGGCATTACACAGCATGAACACAACCAGAATATGCCAATGATCCAGGCTGGGAAAAGGGACCTCGCAAGCATTTAATTTCCTAATATAGATTAGCTGTTGAATTGAGGAATGAGCATTATGCTTTTTCTGGCTCAGTCTAATGGAGCGTCCCCAGAGGGATAGGGCATAGGAGTTAACCCTTCCAATCTTTAAGTACTACCTTTGCAACTGGGAGAACAAATCAGTAATAAAAGAGAATATCTTGGTCGTACATGCTAGTGTAACTAAAAGCTGGACATGATTCCACTGATGGCTTATATGAAAGCTAAGCATTTTTTTTCTAGAATGAAATTCCTATGTTTAGAGGTTTTAAAAGCCAAGACAGCAGCTTTATTCAGAAAAATGCTATTTTTTTACCAGGGTAATGAACTTAAAATCTGCAACAAAAGCAATGATCCACTCACTATGGATGAATTTGACTCAATTTTGACTCAGTCAAAAATGTTTTCATATTTTAAAGGACTTTTAGTATATTTATAATCAGAAGTATGGTGAATGCTGTTCCTCTATAAGTATTCTTCTATCTTTTATCATCTAGGATATTGTGTTTTCAGACTTGTAGTGATAAATGATATAAAAGAAAATAATTTGATATTTATCAAGAGTTGTGAATTATTAATGCTCATAAAAAAGCAAAGATAAAAAACCAAACCCAAAACACATTCTTATCAACATATCCACGTGAATGAGCAGATAACTATGAAAATAAAGTGTCTGTACTGCCATGGTGCAAACTCCATTCCTTTAAAATTTTAATTCAAAATTAAATGCTACCTTTAAGAATGCAGGCAGTTTAGAAAATTTATATCCTCACAAATCTGTTACAGTGAAAAAAATCCAAAAGATTTGTGGATATATAAAAATGATACACTGGTAGATAAGTTCCTGCTCCAAAAACTATTGTTCAGCTGAGACTGGATTCAGCAAACAAACAAGTCAAAAAAATTAGGTATGTGATACACTAATCACAGAGGGAAGTAAATCTAACAGAAAAAGGTGAGTCTTACAGATAGAGACTGGAGCTAAAAAGCTCTGGAGGTTGTAGAGAAGCACTAAATATTCTTGAAGATGTAAGAGAGCAGAGCAAAGAAGCAGGACCATGCATACAGGAATGTCAGAAGAAAGTTCATGGAGACCTCAAAGTCCTGGGATATCTCCTCTTATTTTATTTCTTGGAAAGAAGATAAAGGGCTCAGCTTAATGGTGAAAGAATCATCTCTTCACAGTCTGCTGAGCATCATTCAGTATTCAGTGATGAGTTGAACAAGGAATTCTTAGGAACTCACAGCTCAGTGATGGAGTGGAGTTTGACTTGTCCTTCCTGGGGTCATGGATTCTCCACACCCAGTGGAACTGGATGCCTAGAATATCAGACCCATGAATTCTGTAGAGATTTTAAGGTAAAATGATATATTTATTGAAACTGTTGATGGATGTTAGAACAGCTTCATAAAAGGAAAGCAGATTCTCAAGGTTATGCTTAAGAGAAGGATCCTCAGTAGCAGGTACAATTTCTCCAGTTGTCTCTGCGGCTGCCTAACAAGGCTCTGCTGTCTTTTTTTGAGGTGTTGAGTATCAAAAGAAGCAGCAGAGTTATGCTGGGTTTGAACCCTTAGAAGTAGAGGCCAATGAGGCACACAGAGTGCATCACTGATGGGCTGAATGCAACAAGATAACTCTACATGTAATTTTCCTTTGCTGAAATTGAAGCAGTATTGATTGTGTTAAAAAAACCACAATAAATAATAGTAGAAATAGACCCTTATTCAAGTGCATTCCTAAGTTTGATGACCACTACACATTTTTTGTGAGGAATAATTTCATACTGCTGTGTTGTAGGAATGTCTAATGCCTTTATCTTCTGCTTAGAATATTCTTTCTGATGCTCAAGGATCAAACACTTAATGACTCTTTCAATATTATATATTCACTGTAAGTGGTAGAGTAAAAGCTTCATGGAAAAGAGTCTATTTGATCTAATACATATATTTTTATATACAATATGAATTCCATATTTTGCCTTTTGATGTAAATTCCCATATGTGGTCCTTATGGAGCCCTTTCTAACTATTTCATTATGGTGCTAAATCATTCCTAATCAACAGATAGGGATTATGATTTCAAAAACATGATTTAGGCATTTCAGAATGCATGGAAGAAAAGCTTTAAAACCAAACAACTGTTTCTTTTCAATCACGATTAATTTTAAAAATTATCTAAAAAAAAAAAAGATATTATTAACATTTAATAAATGAGAGGGAGGAAAATATAGATTTTGAAGCAATTTGGAATTTCAGCTCTCCTTTTCACTGCTGCAAATTGGCTATGATCAGATGCCCTGCTAGCACAGAATTGAAAGTATCTAGCTTTGTATTGTATTTCTCAAATAAGCCTCGTAGAAACTTGGTTTGAAAACTACATTTATAGTAACTTTGGATATTGCATTTTTTCCCTTGCTTTGAAAAACATATAATCAAAATTATTATTTAAACACAAACATGTTGAAAGATTATTATCGATTCCAAGGGTTCATTTCTGCTGCTGCATAGAGGTAATTTTATAATAGTGGTTTGAAATACACTTTCAAGTAATTGCCTATAAAATGTTCTTTTCCTTTACCTAAGAAATGGACTGATTCTTCGACCAATTAATTATAATTTAATCCTTCAGCCATTATTCCAATTTTTATGTGGTAACAATTATTGCATCTCTGAATGATACAAGATAACATGGCTCTGTTGCTCCTGCCCCACACCTTCCCTTCCCACTCCGCTTATTGAGTTGAACACTGGAAGCACAAAAAGATGAAAATCATGGGTTGAGATATAAAACAATTTACTAGAAACAGCAATGAAACAAGAAAATTAACAGTAACATCAACAAGACCGATAACAAAAGTGTACAGAGAGAATGGTTCATGTTCAAAAATGCTCACTGCAGAGACCAACCCAACTGGACTGCAGACATATTTTCCCAACTGGAAAAGGGACAACCTTTCTTCTGGGAAGTGAGAGAGTCCCTTTCCCCTGCCCCCTGGCAATAATGTAAGATTGTATTGAATGACATAGGGTCTTAGCTACTTGGTCCACCAGGACAATCTTCCTGCCAGCAATTTATCAGGAGCTCTTCATCACACTGTATGTCCTTAAAGCTTTTGTGTTTAATGGAATTTAAAAAGAGTAGCATTGATTACTTCAACCATTTAATTATAAGGCAAAATTTATGTAGAGTGAAAAAATATATATTTTTTAAGAAGTTCAGCTGGTTTAATGTGCAGTATTTGTTCTTAGAAAATGCATGGATTGCATTCAGCCATTTGTGGGTGATTGCTTCACCCACAAAGAGGGACTTCAGTCACATTTTGGAAAGACTGATAACATTAGCTAACAACTTGGCTGTTGAGCTTTTCATCAGCCATGGAGTCTGTAAAGGAATGTTTGGCTAAGGTATTTTTAGAGATTGCGTATCTAATAAAAAGATAATTGCTATGATTTCATCCTGGGATGATGGTTAGTCAGCAAGTCTAAGGCTGAGCAAAAGGATGCTTATTTACAGTGTGTGGAAAGCAACAATTTTGGTGATTCAAACATTCAAGAAACAGAAGTGTGTCAAACTCCATCTTCCAAAGGATGATGTGCTCTTACAGAGAGGATTCTGCAGGGAACAACTTTGTAATAATTTCATTCTTTCTATCAACATCACCTAAATCATCCCAAAGTTACCTTCACCCATATGTTCTTTATGCAAGTGTTGATCCCAATCAAGCTTTAGAACATCTGGGAGTCTGCTCTGTTTACACTGAACCTGTATGTGCTGGACAGGCAAATAATTTTGGATATTGTTGATGTTTTATTCCACAATGACTTTTCTGTAATTACAAGTTCTGCAAATATAATTTCAAATTAATGCTGAACAAAGAAAAGGAGAGGATTATTTGGCTGGCCAGTCTTTGAAGATATAAATAGAACCCTGTGAAACTGAGTTCTGTTTGATCTGAATGACCAAGGCCATGTCCTGTGAGTGTGCTAATCTCCCACATACACTCAGACTGTCTGAATGAAGGCTGAAAAACTTAGATGATACAAGTCATGTAAGCCTAGCACTGGGAATATGAGTATGACCATGAGAAGTCTTACAGGTTTGACAGTCTCCTTAGTTTCTTGCACTTGAATAAATACTGAATGACTGCTTCATGCCTCTGTGCCAGTAAGATCTGGAAAGTGTCCAATCTGTTTCAGGCTCTAGACTTTGAACAGATTGTTTTTAGCCACTTGTCTTAGTCTTTCAGACTCTGTATTTAACTTGCCTCGACTCCTGAAACTATCACTCTTGACTGGATTTCTTTTTGTTTCCTATGAGGCCAGAATTTTATCTCTAGGAAGAACCTGAATTCCCGTCCAGACCCTTAAGGCCGTGAGATATGCTTTATATTAGGCAATTTTGATATGAATTTTTAGAATTTTTGAGGAAAATTATTTAAGAATGATAGTGATTTTTAGTGGTCAAGTATAGAAGTATCACAGATCCTTCAATGTTTACTCTTTCAAGCTCTGATCATGTTATCTCTTGTAAGCAATTAGGTTCAATCTACCTGTCAAGGTCACAAGGTGTTGGTGAGTCTTTTTTTCTGTTATCTTTCTGATTACCTGTCATGTTTGAGGAATGAGAAAGTGCAGCAAACTGAAAGCAGATAAGAATTTGGTAAATTTTCGTGTGAACCACTGATCAGCTTCACATCTTAGTCAGATAAACTTCACTCAGTTTAGTTGCTCTCTGGAAACTTGGTTTCTAAACATCAGTTTAAATGTCCCCGCATCACAATTCCCAGTTCCTGTGGTAGTGGAGTTAGATCTAGATGAGAAGCTACTCTGCCAAAACTTTGGGGTTTACTCTTGGGCATCAGCTATTCTAGTATTCAGAGCCCAAGAAAATCACACTAAAAGACCAAAGCTGTTTGTTGAACACATGCAGTGTACTCCACTTATCCCCAATTCAGTTTCTTAATATTGGTTCTTCAGATATTTGGGGGAAACTCCTTCTTATTCCTGCCACCAATAGACTTGTCAGTGAATGCTGAATGTTAAAGTTTTAATCAGGATGCAGGATCCTTGGAGGAGCTGGAAATGACACACTGTGGTTACTGGGGTGCTCTTATCAGGCCTCTAAGGCTTCAAATATAAGGCCACAAATTGCTGGCTTTGAGAAGTGTGTTAGCATATTCTCCCTGAACTTAAATTTTTTCTGTATGGTTATATCCAATATTATTACTCATTCCTAAAGTCAGAAGAGTCACATATGCTAATAGAAGAAAATTATTTCTGAGGGAAGAAAACTAATTTTCATTTTCAAGTACAAGGAATACTTATACTTACTGTACATGTAACAATAATGATGGTGAAGGAAAGCATGTCTACAAGAACTGCTGCAGTGTGACCTAAGTTCCACAATGTCCAAGCTAATGCTTTTTTGTTGTCTGCTTTTTTGTTTATTTCACTCAGGACTACTGAGCAGAACAACCCTGAAATAATTCTAAAAACCATGCAAATCAGCTACCAATTGCACTGCCAAACTAAACAGGCAGCTTTTAACTAAGCAGCAGACAACTCCATAACAAATGAGACTGTCCAGAAACTGCCTGCAAAGCTGTTGAAGTTATATTCAGCACAGGGGTCCAGCATGAAGAAACAAATGTCCACGTTAATGATTTCTTTCAGCTCCAGTAAGTGGAACGATTGGAGTTCTGGATGATTGATGATTCTTCTATTAGTCATAAAAGGCTTCTAGAAATTACCTGTTTAGTTTAAATCAAGTACTTAGTTTTTGCTTGCTCCAAAAGCAGAGAGTATTTGATATACAGTTGCTTTTGTAGTGCAGCAATTTTGCAACACTAATGAATTTGATCCGAAAATTTTGGTAAATTCTAATTATCCATGGCAGTAAATAAATTTTAGTTTCTTGATCCGTACCAATAATTAAAGTTTTCATTTACAGTTTTATAGCAAAATGAAGGTAAATAATGCAATTGGTATTCCAATGATATTTCAAATTATTCTAGAATCCTTGGACTGATTAGATATGATTTATTAAGTTAATTTCTTTGAGAACATTACAAAGCCTTAAAAACACAAAATTTTTTAAAGTATATTTCATTTTATAAAGAACCTGACATTTTGTTTCTTCCCCAAATCTAAATTTAGGGATATTTAGGTCATTTTATAAGTGGCAATGAGACAGGAAGCAAGATGACATGAAAAGAACAATTGCAGGCTATATAGTAGCTTTTAAAAATCAAATTAATGAATAAATGTCAGAATTGTACTTTGTAGTTTGATTTTAACCTTACAAGAGCTGCACCTAAGCTTGAAAATCAAATTAGATAATTTTTATATTTGCCATAATAATGCTGTCTGTAGTCTGCACTGAGACTTATTAATTTTTCTTAGATGTATTCTTCAAAATCTGATTGACAACTAATGAATAAGATCAAAACAGAACAAAATCACTGTGAGCTACACTCTATGTTAACTAGTACTCATTCAACTTCCATATTAGTAAGCTGGATACAGAACCATATATGTTGATGTGCATCTGCATGCTCACACATAATTATATATACATACACACAGACTTCTGAAATTATTTCTGTTTGCTGGTTAGTTTTGGTTTTTCCTTCTGAATTTTTACAGTAGATTTGGATGCTGCTGAAAGAACACTGGAATCTCATTCAACAAGTGTGATGTTCTACTGTTGCCTTGCAACTTTCCCCATCCTACTCTCACAAATATGAGCAACAGAAGTTAATTCACCAATTCTACATTAATCTATATAGAGGACTGAACAAATAAGACTCTTCATTAGTTAGCAGGAAGCTGTCTGGTAATGTGTGATATTATATAGTTTTCACCTAAAGGAAAATATAGCATATATAAAAACTTGATGTGGATTTGAGACATTCCTTGTAGAAATCTAGATTCATAAACCAATGAACGGACTTTGGTCATTAATATATGTGCAATTCTTAGGTGACACTCTAAATATGAATGACCTTAAGCAGACAAGTTACAATCCCTACTGAAAACATTCTTTATTTTACCTTTTTCTTGGTGTTTCGTGTATGAACACGACTGAATGCAGGTTGTGCTTGCCAAATGGAGGAGAGGTTTCCAGCATTTTGCCTCACACCCCAGAGTATTTATGGCTCAGTGTAGCCATAAATAACATGCCTTTCTTATCATTTACCCATAGGCTGTGTAATACCCTAGCAGCTTCTTTTTGGTATTTAACCCATTAACGAAACACAGAAATTATGGAACAATTGAGGTTTTGATACACAATGCCTGGCATTCAAACAAGTGGCTGTACTTCCAAAAAAGGGGACCATTCTAATCCTACGAGGTAAGAGGGGTAGATGAGGTTGGAGAAGAGGTGATGCAGCAATTCTGGGCTGGAGCAAGGGCAGTACAGCATATGGAGAATGATGACAAAGAATGAGACTTGATACTAATCCCTCCTGGTCTGGGTTACAACCAGAACATAAAGCTGTGTGCCAAGATTGACAGGTCCTGAAACCCATCTGCAAGTGAAAATAAATTTGGGATATTTTGATCATTTTATAAGAGGCAATGAGGAAGAAGTAAGATGACAGGTAAAAACAAGGAAGAATACTGGCTAACCAATGTAGTGCTACTAGTTGCAATTGACCATTCCAGAAGAAGACAAAGCAGAAGAAACAATAAGAATGATGGGGGGAATATGTTTTCTAGGAAAGAGCTTTTTATATCTTTGAAAAACTGAGGTTTATATCACGCTTAAAGAAGAATTGCCATAGGATGTGTCAGGTTAATACAGTTCCCATGGTAAACAAAGAGAGGAATGAGTCCTTCCAAATCCATCTATAAGAATACTGTCTTCCTAGAAGTTGTCAAACAGCACAAAGTTGAGTTTTCTTTTGTTTCTGAAGCAGAACTGTGGCCTGTCATTAATTTTTGTGTCACATGAATCTTACACCAACCATCCTGAAAATATCATAAAAATGTGAAGAACTGCTTTTGAAGTGATTACTCCATTTAATGTATGGACAGAGTTCATCAAATGTCTATCATAACAAAAATGAGCTCTTATCACTTCTAATACTTTGGCTGTTTGCTGACAAGGGAAAAGAACATAATTTCATCTTTTATCCTTTCATATACAATCTGAAAGAGCACTTACTTTGTTCTGTCAGCCATGAGCAAAGGGTCTGACCCTATCCCTCCCCTGGCTGAACTTCCCTCCTCCTCCTTGCTGGGCTATAAAACACACACACTGGAAAATCCTACCTATTGCTACAGCAGTTCAGTAAGAGACAATATAGAAGAAAGTAGAAAAGTTACAACAAGTATCTTGAAGCTTAACTGGAAAAAAATAAAAACCCTTAGTGCATCATGAGGCTCACATCAATATCCAGAGGGGATGTAGTCTGCCATGTGTTTCACCTATGTGGAGTTTATTACAGAGTTGGAGATTACTTTTGTTGTTGTGGAACAGAACAAGTATTGATTTATCCAGGAGGAATTGCATTTTAGCTTTCTCCAATTTATTCTAAAAGGTAATCTGGGGCTCTCAGTTGTTCTGAGGTGATGCAGGTAATTCCAGAGGGCAACTCATTTTGTCCTAAAGGCTCTAAAATAAGAAGGATATTGTTCTGTACAGAGGTAATCTAAATGCTAAATGCCCCTTAAAGTTTAAGAAATCTTGCAGAACCATCCCTGATATTTCACAGCTTAAACCTTTTCTTTTTTTCTTTTTTTTAACAAAAGTAGAAGGAAGAAAATACAAATAAGAAAATAAACAAAATATACCTATAGAGTTGTTATGAAATCCTTATAGATTTGGTGCTAGACTAACTGTGGATAAACCACAGAGTAAATTTTTGTTCTATGATGCACATCTCACTTTACCTGAAACAGATATTTGAAGAATACAATGGCTGTTTTTATGCAGATATTTAATTTACTATTGTGATAGTTTTAATCTTGGTAAATTATGCTCGATCCCAATTAAAAACCAGACCCCATGTCCTCCCAGGTATTTTGCTGTGCAGCTCAACCTGCTCCTCCGTTCTACTCTAATAGTTAGGTAGCAAGCCAGACAGGAAGCTGTTATCCAACTCTTCCTCCAGTCCTGTAATAACAAAAACATTTCTCTTGGCCAGAGTCTCCATTAACATGCTTTCCTTGTCACTTCTGCATCTGGTTTTTATATTATCTCAAATGGAAAGCTTTGGTGGTGTGGTAGGCAACTAACCCAAAATGCTTATTCAAAACATTCACATTGTTGTGTGAATCCCTGTGCTCTTGATTCAGAAGTCCCCAAAGGTAATTCTTCCCTGTAATACTCTTAGATGGCATGCCCTCAGAGCTCTGCAACTCAGTCTTCAGATAAAAAATCTCAAGGTGAAGTTGTCTCAAATGCTTGCTTTCATTCACTCTTATAAGAGGAAAGGAAATTTTCTTGTAAGAAGAGCAAATTTGTCACAAACCACTCAAATGCAGGACCCACATGCACTCAAAAATCTGAGAACCCCTTGAGAGTTGTGGTATGTTTCAGGAGAATTGGCTTCTCTTTCTTGTCTGTCTAATGTTCACACATTTCCCTTTATCCTGGCCATCATTCTTTCCTTTTCTTCATTCCTGTCTTAAACCTGCTGTACTCTCCTACCCCAAACTGGTCTCATGTGTGAGAGATCTAATCAATTAACTCTGAGCCCTCTTTGTGCTGAAGGCGAGCATTACATACAGTAATAGATGTTACTATATCTTTACATTTTCCCTCTGGAACTTTCAAGCCCCACCAGAAGCTGTACTAAGCTTATTAGGAGCACATAGCACAGTCTTGTGTAAACTCGTGTATCCTATGGGCTCCCTGTCTGGAATGAGGAATAAAGCCCTTCCTCATGGCCTGTGGGACTGCCTCACGTGCCCTTTCATTTTGCAAATTACAATTGAATATATCTACTTAGAGCACATCTTAAGTATTTAATATGGAATACTACGAAAAAATAGTTTCAAGTCATCTGAAAGGGCTTCCTTTTCAAGCAACCTTCAAAAAATTAACAGCATAATCCTTAATATCATTTGTCCTCAGCTATTTTCAACCACAAATGTAGTATAAAATTTACTCAAAAGTTTCTTAAGAGTATACCTGTCACTGGGAAAATAATGGTTTTCAGGGTATGTGAAAGAAGAGAAGGTGTTCTTAACATTCCTCTTAACAACAACATAAACTGAAGCATAGCTATTTATTTTTTCTGATGTGTTCAGTGGAGGAGTGGACTGAGCAAGGTTTTCTTGAGTGCAAAACTCAGTTCTACAAACTCACATTTCCCAGTGTCTTTGTGGGGGATGACACCAACACTGACCTCGGGGCAAACCTGTTCTGAGGGGCTGCAGCCTTTCTTCCAGGAAAGACACCAGGCACAGGGTTTGTCACAGAGAGGCACCAGGAGGAACTGGAGCTCCTCCTCCACAGACAAGATTGCTGTGGGCCCACTGCCAGACATGTTTCAGACAGTAAATAATATATATAACTGGTGAATACACATGACTTTCTCAATTCCACCAGTTAGGCTGCTGATAAAAGAAATATTGTTATTATTCTATTTAATTAGCAGTGGAATTCTGGTTCCAGAAATTCTGCTGGGGAAAAGAAGTCAGGAAAACTGAAGGGTTACTGAAGAGCATTATGAGAAACAGATTATCTAGTTGTCACAAAAGAGACTTCTTAGAGACATATTTTAAAATCTTCCTATAGAGTATATTATTGTATTTTCTTTTTTTACTTCATTCTTTTTCACACTTTTTTCTGTCATATCTTTAATACTTTTTTCCCATTATTTTGGCAATTGGACTTCACTATTCAGTAAGTAAGCTTCTAGAAGTATTTCAGAACCATCCAAGTTCAGATTAAATTGACCATCTCAAGAAAACAAAGCTTTATAAATCGTTTTGCTCACTTGAATCAACAAAGCATGACTGAAAAAAAAAAGAGCATTTATGTTTAAAACTTGGAACTTTAATTCTAAAACCTAAAGCTAGATTTTCTGTAGATTCTGTATTAAAATTTTTCCAACTATAACATTAACACTTCACTGGAGTATGACCCTTTCTCATATTTTTTTTAGTAGTGCCATACTGCCTTGTTATATGAGCCAAAGTTCTATACATGCATATAAAGTGCTCAGTGCTCATGACAGGTTTGAAAACTTTTTCATAAGAAGAAATTGTTGGCTATTCTAATTTTCTCATTTTTCTGTATGTCCTCTGATTATTTCCTATAAGTATATTCTGTCTCTTGTTGAAGATGGCACGTGAAAAATATCATACTCAATACTTCTGTTTCTCAAAACTGATATACAGAAGGTTTGGGGCTTTCAAAATTGACTGTGAAAGCAGATTATGGCTATAACCATGGAATTGCTACCACAGCATCATAAAACAGTATAAAAGACTGTCAAACTTTCAGCACTTTAAAAGAAAGCCTTATTTAAAAAATCTTCCCATATGTTAATCAGATGTTCACACTACTTTACTTTATTTTGATGTTAAATTCTACCCAGAGACAGATATTATTATTTTCAAGCACCATCAAGTGGCATCAATTTTCTGGAGAAAACTGAAAGGATACAAATATGTCTTTATCGTTTATATGCTAAAAGGAGCTTTGCTTTGTTAAACTGGCTTGGAACAATTATGCTGCTAAGTGAGAGCTGCATAAAGAAAGAGGCATATATGCAAAAATAACAAGAACAAAACTAAAACTAGTTCAAGGAGCTTCAAAGTTTATTCCAACTCTTAAAGTATGTCATCTACTGGAAATTTTCCCAGGCAAATAGCTAAGGAAGAGTAAATCACTGATCAGGAACTTATTTATGAGGGAGGAGGGCAAAAGGAAAGTAATAGACATCAAAATAAAGTAAAGAATAGTAAAACAATTCCATTTATCCTAAGACACTTCAAATTTCTTGTTATTCCATATATATCTTTCTGGAAGTCCACCTCTCTGCATTTAAGACCATTAAATGAAAGTGAAATCAGCCATCATACACACAATTGTCGCGATATCATCACCATATGTCACCGGTGCCAGGAAAAGATGTGTGAGCAACGAAAATTAAACAATAAAATTATACAGTCATTGTGATTCCTGTGTAGCACAGATTATTTAAGATATTTGGCTAATCATTCAGTGATCAGAAAATGGATTATAGTACTTTTTTTTCTGATAATCCTGATACTGCTTTAGACACAAAGTATTTTCATTAGAAGAATTTCACACTAGAACTACCTATTGAAACTGCCCACCAGTTTAAGCTTTTCTTTTTAATAGCTCCTATTATGTTGGCACTTTAATTTAATTTTTCAAGGGGCATTTAGTCAAGGCCTAAAGACAGAGATTTTTGTACATTTTCAAAAATCATAAAGCATCAAAATGTTATCCAGGTCAGTACAATAATCTTCAAGCAGAATAAGAGACTCATAGGCATGGGCAAAACAAGAAACCCTTGTATCATTACCTCATCATCCTCTCCTGCCCACTTTTGAGCAATAGATGGGATAGGATCCTCTCAATGTCCTTTTGCTGGGCTCAATTTCTCCACAACACGGAGCTTCTCTCATCTTGGCTTTTTCTCCGGCTTCTCTGAAGTTGGTGGAGTCCCTTTGATTTATAATTAGAAGTGCTTTTCTTCTTCTTTCTGACTCCAAAGTCCTTTTATGTGTGACTAACTTGGTCAATATGTTTTTAAAGTGCTTTAGTTTCCCACTGAGAAAAATGTAATTGGGACAAAACCTACCCCTCTGGAGACAAGCTACAGAAAAAATTAGCTCCTGTATTTGATATGAGCCCAGTGTACACATATTTACTAATATAATTCCATTATAATTACACAGACACGGAGAGCACTTCTCATCTATTTTCATAACAGAAGAAGTTTGGGGAGACAACACCCTCTCTAGTAGCCATTAAAGATGCCTTAGTCTCAACTACTGTTCAAAAGCTGTGGGTTTTGCAGGCTGAAGCATCATGTGCTACAGATTTGAAGCCACTGTTGAAGTCTTTGTCTATTGATTGAATTGAGAAAAGGATAACATTATTCCATACCCTCTCAGATCCAATATTACATGCTTAAAATAGTAGTTGGTGTAGTAGTTTCTTCAAACTTTCCTCACAGTTGTCAGACAGGGCTCATGCCATAGAGGATGCCTTGGTAAAGGACTGGAAGATAACACTGAGCAGAGCACTGCTTCCTAAGGAAGTGGGAATCATGAACTTAAGGACTAGAGTTGGTTTAGCTGAGAACACAATCAATTGATTTCAAAATCATGGTGCAGGGTTTTTTCAATTACTACTAGGAATGAAATATCTGATTTGGGGAAAAGGGATGTGTGCTCTCTTGGACCTGAAAAGTTTTGGAAGTTTTGTAGGCAAGTTCATGGGGCAGACTTTGCTTAACTGACTTGCTGGGAATTTCCCTTTCTAAAGCCTGGCTGGACTACCACCATGCTCCAGCTTTATCCAGCTGTCAGAATAGCTCTTTGTGGCTATTGGGGGATATCAGTGTGAAATTAACTGTGAAATGAAAAAGACCTATAACTCAACCTTTTCTGGCAGTTTGTCTAGTCCAAAGCAAGAAGCAGTGAATAAAAAGATTGCTATGAACTGTAAGAACACCACACCCCAAACTATTTGCTTGCACTTTGAACCAGAGCACTACAGAGCAAATGCATGACTTATGTTGTAGCTTCATGTGGTCTCTAGGAAACCTTTCACAGGGTTAATGGATACAGCTGTCACCCTTTGAGACAAAATGGTCATCTGAGTTTAGCAGGAAAGCTACAGCTATTGCATTCAGCTTGGGTTCATACTTTTAGAGGAGTTCAGGCATCTAATTCCCACATCAGTTTTGCTGGACAGTAACACAAGCAGAAAGTGAGAAACAGCTTCTGGGGCTAATGCCCGGATTTGGGCTGTCATTCAGCTAAAACCACAAAGAAATGTGGGTTCCAAACCCCAGTACATCGAGGACAAACTAGAAGTCCTGTGCTGTGCTTAAGTTAGTGTTTTTCTCTTAGGAAGTATGAACTACAAACTCATGTTCTGAATGCAAGCATATTTATTATAAGTAATAACACCAACACCATAAGTAAAATAGCAACATCTTGAGTGAATCTTGGCCATTATAAATTAATTTTTCTCTAGTAAGTTATCAGCTCTCACTCTCCCTGGCAAGGAAAATCCACTTGCAGAAAATGTGCTTAATTATAAAGCAAAATTTATGTAGCGTGAGAATACTTTGTTTTGGTTTTTTAAAATAATTTCAGCTGCTTTAATGTGCAATATTCCTTCTTAGAAAAGCTTTCTTCATAAATAGAAATGTGGACCAAGCAAGCTTATTTGTCAGATTTTCATAGGTGTAGTGACTTACTAACAGCATGATTTCTAATTTTGATGGTGCTCTTAACAGAGAGGACAAATTTCAGATCTCTGGACTCAGCGTGATTAGGAATACTACTGGGAATGGAAAACCCAGAAGAATTTACCTCATGACTGCCCCCATTCTCGAGATACACAATGATATCTGTTCCTAAATCTAAATCTCTTTGTAAATCTTAGTTCTGACTTCAGGGCTTGTTGCTTAGGGATTCTTTTTTCTTTGCAGAATTTCTGATCTTTATCAGCATTGAACATTTTTGAGTAGAGGGCATTTCTCTTGAATGGTCCATGTACCTTCACAGCTGTTTGCAACCTGGCAAGTAAAAATATGGAATGTTCTTTCTTTTCTCTCCATCGTGCATTAAATGATGAAAGGAGGAAGACAGCTCATCACCAGTAAAGATGAAATTGAACATAAAAATCACCTTGTCCAACAAATCGATTAAGGCCAATAAAACCACAAGGATCTTAATTTAAATCCAACTAATTAAGCTTTCATTGTTGAACTAGGAAAAATGTTCTTGAAAGTTCAGTTCAATGAAATATTATTCAGTTATGGTAGATCTAAGAGAATGAAGAAGCAGAGGGACAACAGAGAGGAGAAATATCCTTCACTGGGCTGAGCCAGGATGGTAAAGAGAGTAAGGTGAGAAGTGCAGTAGGGGAAATGGCAGCTAAATAATGCTGAGATAAGCAATTTAACTTGAAAACCTTCTCTCTAACACCTTTTTATTATTTTGTTCAGTTTTCCAAACAAATAGGATTGTGCAGTTAGAAACTTCTTATCTGATCAGATAAATCTACTGACAAAGTAACCACAAACTAAGCAAATTGACAGCTGCTATTGTGGCTGCTGGAACTTGTGAGCTATTTCATCTTGTGAGGCAATGTATTTTGATGGCATATAAACTAAAATTACAAACACAAAAAAGGAATCTAGTTGAAGTTAACTATTACAGTAGATGTTCATAGTTCTAAGGTGATAACATGATTTTGCTTTAAATACTTAATTGTATTTTGTTCATCAATAATATCACTATGGATTTATCTGAAGAAATTAGGGATAATTACTGGGATTGCATGATCATTTAAATCCATTCTCAACAGTAGTGGATTTTATCATAGTGACTGAACTGGAGGAGCTCATCCTGTTAATGTAATCCTATCATCCTGTTAATGTCATCCTACCTAAAAGGAACCACTGACTTAAACTCTTCTAAAACTCCCTTGCATCTTCACAGTCTAAGACTTCTCTTGGCATTCTTATTTTCTTTTTTGATTTCTGTATTTTTAATTTTTTCTTTTTTTTTTTTTTTAATCATTTGGAATTCTGCCCCTCCTTCAGCATACAAAATCTAAGGATATTCTTCCCTAAATCTAGCAACAGATGAAGACAGCTGCAGATAAAGTAACTTGCTGAAACATCAGCTGCAGCCAGCAGTTCCAGCTTGTTGGAACGCCATCATCTATATGCTTGAGAGACTTTCTGGAACCATACAGCACTACAGACAACTGCTAGGGGAGTCATAACATAAGACATGCAGATGTTCCTACTTACTCCACCCAGACCCAGTTTATTCAGTACACCAAACTATCTTAGCTTCTTAAGGAAGCAAGAAATGATAAGCATTTAAATGCCATGGACCACAAGTTCATGACATGTGCTTCTCCCTTGGACCAAAAATCCTGATACTATAAGAGCAAAAGAACAACTGAGGTCTTACTTCTGTGCAACATCTCAAAGAAAGAACACACCTGGGACTTCCTGTCCTTCAGATAACTGTTTACATCAGAGCAGAGTTTAAAAAAACCCACAGCAGTGAATCACTTAAAGCAGTTAATCACTTAAAATCACTTTAGTAAAGTCTTTGCTAAAGTTACAAGAGGTCTGAGAGGCTGACAGAAAATTTTGCTGATTATAAAAGAAGTCCTCTTCCTTTTTTTTTTAATGTCTCCTTGCACATTTCAACTGTAATGTACAGATAGCATGAAACATGTAAAGTAGATGCATAAGGATGCTAGGTTTTAAGTTAAAACAGGAATGCTGAAACCCTCTTTCCCTCTCTCTGTCACTGTAAATCCTTCTGTTCTCAGAGCCGCAGCCTGGGAAAGAATAGATAGGAGACAAACAAGGAAAATATGGAAAAAATTATCTCCTGTGTGTTTTTTATACAGGACATAGGGTTTGAAGGCACAACAGAGAAAATTCCACGTTATGAGGGAGGTCTGGAAAGCCTGTGTCTGTGTGAAGTTTTCCTTTTTGTAGTGCCCCAAATTAGATGATGAACAAAGCCCTTGAGCCAGCTGTTCCCAGCCTGAGCAAAAGTGGGTGGAATGTAAAGCTGTTCAGTTCCACCAGTTTCCTCAACCTGAAAATGCATATTGGTTTACAGGAAGAAAGAAAATTATTTCAACATCATATCAGTAAAAGGCCCAAACTTTTCTCTCTTATCTTCGCTAAATATCTTGGGAAGACTCATACTATGAGAAACTCAGTAGTACACAAGTAAAACTCAAAGGAGATATCCAAAAGGGATCTCATTTGAGCACAAGACTGATCCACTTATCTCCATTTATTAAAATACATGTATTTATCTCTCAACCATTCCCTACTTCAGATGAATGTTAGTACTAGGAGCTAGGGAAAAAGAAAAAAAAATCATGAGCATCTGAAATACCAGAAATAGAGCACCAAGAGTCAAAGTTTCATCTTGAACCTACCTAATCAAGTTGATACGTCATCTACCTTAACTTCATGAGCACCAGACTGTGACCTTTGAAGTGAAGCTCGGAGTGACAGACACCACCAAGGGATCCTAAAAGTACTCAGTGGCTGGAGTGTGTTCACCCCAGGGTCTCTGCCATGGTCACCTGAAAGCTGCTCAGGCAGTGCTCTCAAGACCTCTCTAGTTTTTCTTGCCTTTCTGAAAGAGACCACGGAGATTTATTCTCCCCCTCCCTTTTTCACACAGTAGAGTGGTAATTAGAAAGCTGAAGTGCAATATTCTCCTGCCATGCAGACAGGCAAACCCCTATTTCCCAGGAAGCTCTTTAACCACAAGACTGTAAAAATCAGGCTATACAATGCACCAGGGTGGGGTGGGAGGGGAGAAGTTTCCACTTTGAAGACGAGCCATTATGAAGGCATCAGTTCTACATTCATCATACCAGGGAGAGAGGTGACAGTGAGCAGACCTGGTGCCTACCATCAGAGAGAGGGTGGCAGGGTCTCACACTTTGAGAGAAAACTCTGTATACCAGGTTAGAGCTTTACACGACAAAAAAGAGAAAGAAATTCCAGATATCTTTCAGCAGAGTTTGATCCTTTTATAAAGCAGTTATGAATACTCACACTTTGCATAAGGATCCTCCAGAAGGATATCTGTCCACCAGATATCAAGTGCCTACAAGCACTTCTTTATATCCTGGAGGCATACAAAAGGGCATGGTCCCAAACTAACATGGCTAGCTTTAGATCTGGCACACTGGATCCCTCACCTTTGTGCCAGGTCTACCTCCTACATTAAATGTAGCCCAATGTTCACTGTGAACATGAGGTCAGCTGTCCGTGAGCAGACCTGTTATAAACTGCTGAATAGATTCATGGCTGGCAAATTAGCTGTCTCACTGTCCTCTGTCCCACTGCAACATTACTGAAATTCACCCAGACACTTTTTAACTGTCCTGTAATTGGAGGATTTTCTGAATAATTTGGCAATGTTAGCAATCAAGACGTCTGTCACTGCAAAACTAAAAATATAAAATTGTCTGTGTTCTTCTGTAAAAAGTAATTTTGCTTGCGTCTGACCCCACCAAAAAATGGATGCCATGCCATTCACTTCAAAGTGTGATCTGGGCTTAGATGTTTAGTAGGAAGTGGATCAATTGTTATACTTTCCAACAGACCACAGAAGACAGAAGTGCCTGATAGACAGACTTGGTTAGAACCAACTGGATTTAATCAAAATGTTGACAAGATCATTGATAGGCCCACAGGATTACCTGTACAACCTCACTAAATTTGGAGAAGGAAAAGACATGAAAACATAAACAGAAATAAAAACTATCTTGTTTTCAATTATTTCTCTTAATAAATCAAAAAGTTAAAACTAAAACCACAAACAAAAAAAATCAATCAAACAAACAAAAAACAACAACAACAAAAAAACCCCCCCCACCAAAACTAGGAAGCCTGAACTAACAGTTTAGTTGCAGGCAATAGCCAAATGAGATCAATAGGAAACTTCCAGGGTGGTTTGCAATTATTAGAATAAATGCTAAACCTATTAAAATTGACACAGCATGGGCAGTAAGTGAATAGTTCAGAAGAGCGTGTGGTGGAGATTGACTCTAGCACAAGTGCATGGATGTGGATGGATAGAATGCTGCTGACAGTCTTTGCAGCACCAGTGCCAGCACACTTGGCTGGACAGTGTTTCCTCATGACCTATGGTTACCAGATGTGCAATGGATGTCTCATGATAACCTTCTCTCTCTGCTTTTCAACTCCAAAAGAGAAGTTTATTTTGAAGAGGTAGCTGACAGTATAGGAAACAGACAGGTTTCCTTTTCAGGATCAGCTAACCACATGCAGATGTGTCTGCCAAGTGCCTTATCCATTTCATAAAAATAGCTTGTTCATTCCTAGTACAGGGATCTCTTCATGTTTTTCCTCCATTGCCATCCACAATGGTATTTATCCCTCTCTAACCCTTCCAGTCAGCACCCTAAACCACTTCCATTGTGGACCAGGGATGGAGCAAAAATAATTCCTAGCCAAAGGCCCTTTTTTCATGGAGGGACAAATGCCCCTTAACTCTCATTCCAACCAGTGTGTAACTGGCTCACACGTACTGCCTTAGCATTCAGTGAAGCCAACTATTGGACAGGCCTGAATCTAAGAGCATATTTCACTAACTGCTCTCCTTTGGTAACAGTGTACCAAAACCTAAACTCTTGAGTTTCTTTTCTTGCCCTTACACCTTTGGACTTCAACACAGAGGTGGCCTCAGTCACTGATAGGAATCAGATGACCTTCCCCTCTCACAGGTCTCTGATTGAGTTACACATTTTCTGTAAAGTCTCCATAAAAGTGGCTGAAAAGACTATTCATAAAAAGCTATCTGATATGTAATACCTGGTCCATAGATGCAAGTAATGCAGCACTGCAACACTTAGCAGGTTCTGATCTAACAAACTTCACATCATTTGCAAGATTTGCTCATGGTCTCAAACTTTCCTTGGTGGGTGGATACATCTTTTCTTGTTGTTTGGAATCAAAGACATCTGTCCATGGTCATGCTTTTCATCTTCTCATCTGGATAGTTTTCACAGTGCTGGACAAAGTGATAGTTAATATTCTACATTTCTGTACTGTGAATACACTAGTGCTTAGGGATCTCTCTTCTACATTTTTTTTTCCCCATTCCATGGACATCATTTGTACCTGCATATCCAGTAATGACTCTGTTTTTCCATAGCCAAAATACAAAAACCTTACAAACACATAACTGAAAACACTGGAAAAAGCTTTCTGGGCAAAGATGTAATTTATGTAAATGAAACTTAAGAAGTGTTTTTCCCTTTCCCTACTGATTAGTGTTTTTCTCTTGAGGCCTTCTGGCTTTGGGGCTTCCATTTTGGTGTCAACATTCTGGCCTCTGAAAAAGCTGAATGGTTTCAGATCCTCAGTCAGGAAAAAACAAACCCAAATGTCAGCCTTACACTTATTAAAACAATAAAAGCAATGATAATGCAGAAATAAAGTGTTTACAGATTGCTTGCCATATTACATTACCAGCCTCAAACATAATCCTTTAATGAAGGAATGCCACATTAATAGGACACCAGGAACCACTGAAGGATAAAAATGATGCAATAACTCCTGACATGGTAAATCCTTCCTTTTGAAAAGCAGACAGTTTTCCCCAGTAGCTTAAATCTTGCAACCCTTCCCTTCACAATCCATCAGAGGTCCCATAATAAGTATGTACAACTTGCCACACAGCCACAGAAGTGGAGAGACTGTGAAAGCTGAAGAGGGGATTCAGTCTGTTGGGTGGGTTAAGTAGATGTCATGAAAACCACACACAAAGGCTGTGGTTTTCCATGCCATAATTGATTTTTTCTATGAACAGCAAATTTGGGAATACTCAAAAGGAGAAGCAATTCCCAAGTTCCTCCTGAGACATGTGTGAATTGGTCTAATACATAATTATTAATTATGCCCTAGAAGCTTTATTAATGGAAATTTATTAGGAATAGCCAAAAGTTAAAGAGACATCACAACAGCGATTTTGAATAAACATACTGTCAAGACAAATAACATTGAAAGGCATAAAACAACAATGTCAAAGCTAAGCATCAGAATAAAGAAGGCTAATACATCAATAATTTAGAAAAGGAAGCCATGTACAACTAGAAAAACAAGAAAATTAGGTCTAAAACAATATCAGTGGAAAAAAAAAATAAAATAAGAAAAGCATGGACAATAGTAATGGAACTTTCCATCTTCATTCTCCTATTATAGTGAGCTGTTGTTTTCAAAGAGATTTTAAGGTGCCTTGAAAATAGGCAAAAACATAATATGAAAGAAATACATAATTTTCATTGCTGTTTATTCTGCAAGGAAACTTTCACATGATGCAAAAAAAATCAGATTAGTTCAAAGCTATCCTGACTGAAAGTACTGCAAGAGGAGTTAACAATATTAGACATTAAACAACAGATGAAAATCTGGGTCAATGAGTAGGAGCAGACTTAATTGTATATACAAAATGATGGGTTGTAAATTTACTGTGACCATTTGACAGATATTCATCTACCCACAGATGTTGGGTTATTGTATAATAAATATCTTCTGCATACTGAGGTTCAGTCCAAAAGGCAAACAAACCAAGACAAATATACCACTGAGGGATTAAGGAACAAAGCACTGAACACCTTCAGTGCACACTCTTCTGAAAAGCACGTGCAGTTCTGGTTGCCCTTTATCAAAAAGGACACAATAAAAGATAGAAGTGCAACAAAAATATTCAATGGTAGTAAATAGTTTCTGTACGAGGGAGAACTTTTCTCTTTGGAAAAGACAAATCTGATAGGGGATACAATATGAGATCATAGGAAAACTCGGCTTGGAAAAGACCTCAGGAGGTCTCGTAAAGCCACCTATTTTTTAATAGGATGACCTCTGGGGTTTATCCAGTTGGATATGAAAAACTTCCAAAAATGTTCATTGTCCCTCTCTGTGCAACCTCTTATATTGCTGCACCATCCTCATGGTGTAAAAGCTTTTCTTTTTAACTCGTCTAACAATTTCTTTTTTCAACATACATCCATCATCTTCTTGTCCTCGCATTGTGAACAGCCTGACAGCTTTCTCAGTGACATCATCTTAGGTATTGGAAGGTTGTTTAGGTCTACATGAAATCTGCTCCTCCATCTTGGGTCAGTAATCATGACATTTATGGGAAACACAGATAATGATCACTCCTTTCTTCATAACAAGAAAGGCAGCAAACAAAAAAATTTAACAAAGAGTTTATTTAAAAAATATAATCACTTTTCTTTCCTCTGAAAAACATATAGTTGTAGACGATGTATAAGTGTGGGCAATTTGAGATTTTGCAGAATTAATTGCCACATGATTTTGTCTCCTAGAAATAGGCTTCTGAACCCACAGTCTGTGAAGAAAATCTACAGGAACCTTAAACATATCCATGTAATGACCATGCCACATCTAGTTTGGGAAACAACGTGTTCAAAGACTGTTAGAATCTGGGAATGTTTGCAAGAAGAAGCACCACCCTAAACTTTCCCAATCCTTGTATACTTTTCTGTATTATCTGCTCTTTGTTGTTGTTAAAAACAGGGTGGTGATCTAATGCTTGACGCAGGTCTCATGGTACTCTGTGACTTTAGTCACAGACACAGAAATATTGGCACAGGCTCCTGGGCCAGGCTCTGCTCTACACTGCATCCCTGTTGGTTGTTTAGTCTTCTTCCTACTGCAACAGTTTCTGGCTACTGCTGGATTTTCTCTCAAATATACACCCTTGACCAACTTAATGGGAATATGGTAAACAACAACAGCTTGACTGCATAAATAGAGAAATGAATGTTTAAAGAATACATCACTGCATTGGATCAACCACAATGTAACTGCAGGAGCAAGCAGGAAATAAATTGATTTTATGAGCTTTTGTCACCATCATGGATGCAGAGAAATACTCAAGTATGCAAAGAGACAGAGCGCTTCTCTGAAAGGCACTATATTTCCATGTGTGATTTTATTTATCCCCTTGCCCTTAAGCCAGCCACAGGAGCTTTTTGAAAGAGAGATCTGTTTCCATTCATGCTTCAGTGTCATCTGCAGACAGCAGTGCAGTTGCACTTCATGACAGGCAATCTTCAAAAGGTTTGGAGGTTCAAAGTTTGTATGGGCTTATCTGAATTTCCCAGGTCTGCCAATCTCATGGTATCAGCCTACAGCTTGGTACTTGAAGCACTTCCTGGTGAAACCTCAGATGGAAACAGAGGCGTCATTTGACTTCAGAGGGCCCAGACCAAGCTATGCATTCAAGCTCCTGATAGATTTAAGAGGGGGCTGAAGACACAGTGCATGCTGGCAAAACATGCAGAGATCCTTTTGTGCATGCCAGATATGCATAGACTTTTTGATTCTTCGTGAGGATCCTATAGGAAAAAAACATAGAAAGTCAATTCCCACACATCAAAAAAGAGGCATTTTGTGGGTTTTTTATGAACCTATTCCACTCCACTGTTCAAGAGTTTCTGTGGATAATATTTGCAGTATTGGGGGAGGGGGTGTTTTGTTTGTTTGTTTGTGTGTTTGTTTGGTTTTTTTACACACAGAAAAGTCAACAGTCAAATCTCATAAAAATGAATGCACTTTATCTCCCTCATGAGTGACCAGTCTTGTGGTCTTTCCTTATGTTGTGAGCTGCATTTTCCAATGACATGTCTGCTTTCTCTCTGTTTGTATCATACTCCTCCATTCTGGAGTTGTTCTCTCACAAGTGCCTACCTGCAACATCCTAAACAGCTAGTGACCTTCTGGCATGCCACTGCTTTAGCTTCTGGGCACTTCTCAAGAGCACTGGAAATTTACAGGAAAGTAAAACCAGTGGGGGGTGGCTATGTCTTCAAACACAATCATTCCAATACTGACAGCTCTGTAATGAAATATGCCTGTCTTAATAAAGTGTTTTAAAGTCTTGTTTTTGCTGAATAGCAACACAGAAAGTGCAACTTACTAGTTCATGTCATTCCTGAGTTTTCAGTTTTATAATTTTAGCTTGGATAAATAACTTTCTGTAGCAGCAAAAAAGACAATTTATATATAAACTATTGCTAATTAAAATTTAAGTGCAAAATATCATCTCACATACCAGCTCCTTTAAGTGGATCTGGTGTCATAAATGACACATAAAATACAGATGAAGCAAGTTCTAAACTGCTAGATCCTCCCTTTTCCTTGAGATTTTGAAAGTGGAGGAACCACTCTAGAAGAAAATCTTGACCAGAAAATCTTGGCTCATTCAACAACATAAAATGTAGAGCAGTGTCCATAGTGTCCACAACATAGTTCTGTATCTCCCTCATATCACTTTGACTATATTAGAGATTATATTACAGATATTATTGGGATTAAAATAATGCTGCTGCAATGTAGGTAAAACAGATATCTTTCTACTTGATATAATTTTCTCCTAGTATTTTTGTGTAGATGCCATTCTGTTGTCACCAATAATCATTCCAGTTGAAAACAGTTCATCTGCCAGGCAGTAAGTGCAACAGGAATTGCTCCCTAGTGTCGTTTTTCTGGTCACTCAGTGGGCATACAGTGACAAAATATGAATTACTCATGCCATAAGAACATTTCTATAGAGGTTAGGTGAAGAGGTAATTTCTCTGAAATAAGGGAGCAGTATTTGGGTATATGGAGAAACACAAACTTATGAAATACCTGTGTCGGAACCCAGGGCATCTCTTTCGCTGCCCTGGAAGCTCAGGAGACCCTGACCAGACAATCTGGGAACTGAACAAGAAGGATTTACCCCAGTACAGGGTGTTTACAGCCCTGTCCAGGGGGGTGACAGAGGGGTTTTTACCCCTGTCCATGGGGGTCACAGACCATGACACAAAGCAGGGATGAATTACAAATCGCAAGAGTGTGAAACACAGTAGTTTAGCTTATCACTGAGTGAGAAATATGTAGTTTTAGGTTTTCTATAATAGAAGTAGATGAGGACAAGATGGAGATTTTGGGGCGGTTCCCTAGGTTTTTCTTCTTCTTCTTCACCTCCATTTTCTGATGTGACGTTAGTACAAGGTGGCTTGTGGAGACTGGGCCAAGTAGGTATGATCTGTTTGATGTGGATGGTGGACATTGGTAAGAAATGGTAAACAATATGTTCTTAATAATCTGTATAAAAGGCGTCCACCCTTCGGGGGACGAGGAGTGGTGCTATGGCGGGTGTTCAAGACACACCTCGCTGGGCACAGAGAGAACTATGAGATAAGGAATAATAAAGAAAGTGATAGACCTTGGAGAAACTGAAGTCTGAAGCCTCTGTCTCTTTCATGCATCTGCCCCGAAACATCCAGGAGGGCAAAAAAGACTCTAAACCACCAGAATATCGGAATTGATAATTCCGACATACCTGGTTATTAGCTAAGAAAAAACAGAATTTTGCAAGTAGACATCACTGTCCCAGCCCATTTCAACAAGCTCAGTGTGCTCAGTGTGCTCTTCATACTTCCAGAAATATGAAACTTTTAGTTCCACAAATTTTTTGGAGTCATCTTATGCTATTACTTCTTACCAGAAAACTCCTACAGAAAGCACAGCAGATTCAGCACACATTTCATCCCAAAATCAGGAACCACAGCACAGAATGCATTCATTTAGTTCATTTTCCAAAGACCGTACATAATATGCAGTTCATCTGAATCTCAGTGAAACACGATTTTGAGAGTTTGCCAGCTTCAGAATATTCCTGGGAATATTTATCACTAGTGTTCTCCGTTTCCTTTCTTGATCCTTTCCTTGAAAGTCAGCCAAGCAAATGTGGATAAATATATCTGATAGTTTCTAAAACATCTCAGTAACTAATCAGAAATAAGTGGACCATCTCTTTTAGAAATAAAATTGAATATCTGCCTCTTAATATGTGGTTCTTAAATGTAGGATCTTATCTTTAATAAACATGTGAAGTTTTTGTAGTTCATTTAAAGTACTTTTGCTGGGTTTTATAAATATACACGAAATTAGTAAGATCTTTATTAATTGCTTTTGTTTTCCCCTCCCATGCTAAATATTAATCTCCTTATTCCATACGGAAAGTCAGTCTTTAATATAAAAATTTCAATTTTGTACAATCTTAGGATGCCTTTTATTCTGAAGAGTAATGGAAATAGTAGAAAAATGCTGAAAAAAATCCCCCAGTTCACATTTAATGCCTTAATAAATTCCAGATTTTGACTATGCCGATGATGAAGCTGAAAAAATTTCTTTCTTTTCATTAAAAAACACATTAAAATCCAAATCCACATTACACTCTGTTTTTCACTTTGACTATCATCATTCATACAAATGTGCCTGTCTGGCAAGCACTTTGAAATATAGATATACTCTTGTGAGATACACTGACTTTCCTGGAAAGTAAAGTGTTTTATTTCTCCATTAAACATTTACAACATGTTGGACACACCAGCAGTCAGTGTGCTTCTACCCTCATGACCACCAAGAACAAGAAAGAATTAAAAGGTGTTTTCTGAAGCTGTTACCTGACTACTAAGCTGTAACAGAACTGATCTTTCTGACTGTTTTTGAAATGGATGGCCTGCACTGAGGATTTCTTTGGTTAAAATCATTGACATAATATTAAAATGCTGCTACCATAGAGTCCTTTCTGTTGATCACAACTTCAGTGCTTTTTGTAATGAGTTAAAGACACATACTCTTCAGAAGTGTTTCTTCAGGATTTCCCCTTAGTAGCACTTGTCCTCCAAAGAAGAGAAAGAAAGGAATAGTTCTTTTTGTGTCCCCCTTGAAAAAAGGATCTCTGAATGAACTCTATATTTCCCTCCTTATTTATTTTTGAATAACGTAAATGTAGTAAATATGTTATCCCTTTGTCCCTCATGTCTCTAGAAGACAACTCACAGAAGTGCCTAAAATTGTAATGCCAATTAAATTGTCTTCCTCCTCACAGTAATAACAGCCCATGTTTCGGTACCAGCAATCTCAAGTTTTGCTGGCAAGATCTTACACTGAAGGGATCCTGGAGAAATTCTGCATCTTTACATGCCCACAGCTTTTAGTGGGTGAGACAGGTTCTGCCTGGCAGTAACCCCCTACCGAGGGGAGAGGGAGGTGGTGAAGTGTGCATTCTCTGGTCCTTTAGGGTCATGTGGCTGGTGACGCTGGGTGTTGTACCTGGTGGTAAAAAACATGAGATATTCTAGGGTTTTCCTCTCTCTGCTCCATTGCCAAAAGCTCTTGTCCATACGCACTCTGCACCATCCCCCCTCCACACCCCAATATGTCATTTAACAATAACACAATCAGGTATCTTTGGATTTATCTTCTTAGACTAAAACATGTTTAACAAAGCTTATGAACTGAAATGT
This sequence comes from Pycnonotus jocosus, assembly GCA_013400435.1. Classification (NCBI taxonomy): domain Eukaryota; kingdom Metazoa; phylum Chordata; class Aves; order Passeriformes; family Pycnonotidae; genus Pycnonotus; species Pycnonotus jocosus. The sequence continues at coordinate 768,327 of VWYP01015594.1, forward strand.
GCTTTTCAAATATTCACATGACAAAAAAGCTCAATACAAAATAATCCCCACCATCAAAGGCTCTTTGCATGCCTTTGTGGATTTCCTTGTGGTTACATTATACCCTAGTAGAATTGTAGGCACTATGACAAAATGGAAATTTACTGAAAATGACAACTAAATGTTGAGTACATCCTACCCTCTTGGCAATTTCTGTAATTTGATTTCTAAATATTTCATGAACCAGAATCATTGACAGAGATTTCTATGGGATCTAGTGAGGCTCAGAGAAGAAGAGTTTGTAAAGCAGTTGTATTAATACTGACCATCTAGGGTTTTTTCACTGCATGCTCTTGGCATAGGTGCCAATTAGATTAAGTCTCTTCTGTTTGGGCTTGACTAGAACAAGTGACATGAAAAAGTGAAGTTGCAGAGGTTTAATTTGAAGAGACAGTAAAATAAAAGGAAAATAGAGCTAATCTTAGGCATAACAATATATCATATTACATGTTACCTTGACTGTCCAATCAAGCCATCAAGCATGAATAAGATTCCTTTGACTTCCATTGCCCAGACTAATTTTATCCTCAGCTGTGTTCAAAGGTTATTTGATTTTTTTGATACAGCATGTCCCTGCTTGCAGGGCTTTTACTACCAGCCTTGAAGCTGGTGTTATCATACTTTAAAAAGTGGAGTGTACATGTGGAAAACAATGTCTCTCACAAATGGTACTGCAAGCTTTAAGATTTTATGGAAAGTTTCATAATTTCACTACCTACCTGAAGTCCTTGCTCTGAGATTCTTAATATTCTAAAAGAATTTTGTCTTTTTTAATAAGGTTTTAAGATTGTGCAGAAAAAAATTAAAGTATGTCCTCTTCTTACTAATCTAAAAATCTGAAAAAACCCCAAACCACTGACTCATAAAAGTAAAAGTATACTTAGAGATACAGTGTGCATTTCAAGTCAAATTCAAAACAGTCATTCTGAGTATTTGAGTTTGGCAATGTTGCAAATATCTCTTTAGTAAAGTCAGTATTTTTATCTAAACTTGATCTTTAATACATTTTCCATTGGCTTCATGCTATATAATATGCTGGTCTCTTGCAGTGTCAGTTTAGATGAGCTAACTAGGTGTTTATGACACACTCACTACCATGATTTCATTCTGGATACCACTGCACCCAGTGGAGGTTGCTGTACTTCTGGCATCCTTGCTTAGAATTTCTGGTTCTTGTGCATTTCACTTCATAAAAACATTTATATCAATAGACCAAAATAAGATCTCATCTAAGCAAATCTAACCTCATTTTAGGATCAACACAACTGTGGATTATGATCTGTCTGCACCAAGGCTAAATATTTTCTAAAGTATTTATTTTACAGTGAAAGAAATATTATGATACTAACTAGGAGTACCACAACCTTTGTCTTTTAAACCTCCTTAGGAACATTAATTATGCTAATGTAATCTGGAATATATAATCTACAACTGAAAATATTGATATATCTCAATATTTAGAAATACATTCCCCCCACATAATATTTCTTGGAATGGAGAATTAAAAATTTTAACTCTCTTTTTTATTTTTCTGCAGTAAAGGTAATTATAATATAGATATGATTTTCATTGCAATCACTGCTGCAGGGAGTCATGAAACAACTAATAAAGGATTCATATACAAAATCAGTTAAAAAATGAATTTTATGATAAATGTTGTACTTACCTCAGTCTGAGAGAGTTCAAGTCACCTAAAGACAAAGCCAGAATATACCATCACTTAAAGTAAATAGTAGTCATTTTAAAACAAGCTTTTAAACTTGTCAAAATAGCCACAAGACACAGGAGAAGAGTATTATTGCGAAGCATAGGCAGCACATTCACTGAGTTAATAGTTCTGTTTTACAAGTAAAGAATGCAAATGGTCTTCTAAATGAACTTGGTTTTTTCTCCTACTCTCTGTGGGTGCTGATTTTTA
>VWYP01015595.1:0-39745 GCA_013400435.1 Pycnonotus jocosus
GGAAAGGCTGAAAGAATTTGGATCATTCAGTCTGAAGAAGAGAAGGCTTCGGAGTAATTTTTTTGCTACCTTCCTACATGTGAAAGGTTTACAGGAGAGGGACTTTGGATAGGGGCCTGGAGTGACAGGAAAGGGGGGAATGGCTTTCATGCTGACACAGAGCAGTCTTAGATGGGATATTGAGAAGGAATTCTTTTCCAGGGGGCATTGGCACAGGTTGCCCAGAGAAGCTGTGACTGCCCCTGAATCTCTGAAGTGTCCAAGGCCAGGTTGGACAGGCTTGGAGCATCCTCGGATAGAGGGAGGTGTCCCTGCCTGTGGCTGGAGATGGAACAAGATGAGTTTTAGGATCCCTTCCAATCCAAACTGTTCTGTGATGCTGTGATCCAGAATAGCCCTGGGATTCCCCTGGCTGGCTTACTTGGAAGGAGTTTTTCTCCCTGTCGCTCCTGGGCAAGCTGCACAGCTAGAGATGAGACATATTTGCAGGTTTTTGTGAAGGAAAGCTTGTTCAGTTTCTTCCCTCTGCCCTAGGGGCATAGGCCTCAGCTCCGCAGAGCTACCACTCAGGCACCTTACACAGCACTAAATTCACACTTTAAAAGGAGAAAGTGAATGATAAGGCAGGGGTCAGTATTTTTAGCATGTAGCAAGGATTTGGGATTTTTTACAGTAATTACTTTAGCAACATCTGTTGGTCTCACTCTTTCCCCAATATTTCTGCCTCCATGGGTGTTCCCCTTCCATCTCTGGATGTCTCTGTGAGGATCTAAAGCCCCCTGTGGTCTCAGGAGCCACAGCCAGATGCTCCTGATGCTAGAGGCAGTGAGATGCCACTTATGGCACAAATGGTGCAGACAGCATACAGCAGTGCTGATCAGCTTTGTGCTCCCAAAGGGTGATTTTCTGTAATATTTCTGTTTCTTCACTGTGCTCAAACAGTCTTGAAAGTATATAATTGCTGTCATGGTGGTGAGCTGTCAGAATGGAAGTGGGATTTATAAGGCAGAGAATATTGGGATGGAGGAAGATCTCCTAGGTGATCACTGAAGGACATAGTCCAGTGCCAGAGACCAAGGGGTTGAATTTTTAGGAAGAAGCTGAAAGGTTTAGCCTACACTGCCTAAATCAGCATCACCTGGAGCACCAACACAGGCAATCACCTCAGCTACCTTATTAAAGAGACCATTTGGCACAAGACAAGATGTTTTCTGTTACCTGCATGACTTGTAAGTTGCCTTGTTGCCTTTCCTGCCTTACCACTTTCACCTCTGGGTTTCACAAAAGATTCTTGAAGGAAAAATCTGATTTTCTCTCCTTTCCTGTACTGCACGTTTGAGAAGTTTATTCATTAACATGAGGTGTCTCTGAGCATAAGGAAGTTGGTCTACGACCAAGCATAAGTTTAACACATCTGAAGGTTTCACCAATTTCTCTTTCTTTCAATGCTACATCCAATTAAAATAGAATCCAAATTATTTACCTCCTTCCCCATTGGGAGCCTGCAACTATACAGAGGCACAGAGAGCAAATTGCATGATTATTGCTTTTCCCAGAGAAATTGTTCTCTGTTAAGATATTAAAGGCAGGGCCTGCTGTGCAGAAAACAGGCTAAAAAGCAAGCCAAGCTTTTGGATGTTCCATTGGGGTTTGTACTATTTTCCTGCAATATTGTCATTCTCACCAAGATTGCTAGCTGGCAGGAAATAAACACTACCTACAAATATTTTGGGGGTGAAAGTTAAGAGTTTGTTTAGGTGCAAGAAGAAAAGCAGAATTTTATTAAGGAAAAGAAACCCTTTGATCACTACACTAGTTCATTATATATTTAAATTTTGTGGTGATTTTGTTGTTCATGGAAAGTGCCAAAGTGGCACCCCAGCCATTTCATCCTGTGCTCTCTGAAATATATTTGCACCCAATGCAGGTGGTGATGGAGAGGGGCTTCCTGGGCAAGGCAGGAGGCTGGGAGAGGCAGTACCCTCAGGCTGGGGTTGAGGTCACACAAAGCTGCACACTGTCACATTGGTGTGTCCTTGCCCCGTGACATGGCTGGCTGAGCCATGCTGAGAGGGGAGCATGAAATGGTGATCAAAATGAGTGAGCCTCGTGCATAATTCATGAGCTGAAACAAACCTTTGTACCAGGCAAGTTCACCTATTGAATTTCTCTTCAATGGACCATTGCTTCCTTGCACCACACAAGATCTATCTCTCTTCACTGCCTGAATGGGAGCAGCACCAGCCTTTTACATTATTCTGAAACAAAGCCCAGATCTTTCTTTTAGAGGCAAGTGGGAAATTTGGGCTACAGAGCCCAATCAATCCCTACTTCTTCTTCTTCTAAGGATGCCAGCAGAGCAGCTAATTACCACCTCCTCTTCCAGGATGTGCTTATTGTCAGCTGGGGTCTAGGATGAGGACTCTATTCACTCCCCAATATATTATGCTCAAGGACAAACCAGACTGACATTAGTCAGTATTGACTTACAGAAACTCTCTAACAGTTCTGGAACCAATGGAGAATGGAGATGGGAGGGGGAACATCCCACCACTTCTTGGAGAGGAAGGGTACCATTAATTTCCCCAGATCCTTCTCCAAAAATAAACTTCTTGTGGCTTAAAAAGGGAAGAATGAGAAAGAAAAGCAGTATAAAATGCATACTGGAAAGAAATTCCATGATGGTATTCCAGTGACTAAGGGAAAAGTCCAATTCTGATTTCTAAAATAAGCCATCTCCTAAATTTTTCAAGATTTCAGTTAAGCCAAGTTTTCAATTTCATATGAAAATAAACTTATTTTCTTTTTGTCTCTTACCCTAATCTTTTTTTTCCCTCAAAATAACAACAACAAACACTAACCCTCCCCAAATCCTCCACAAACAGACAAACAAAAAAATACACAAAAAGGTCCCAGCAAAACAAGGAGGAGGGGGAGGAATTAAAATATTCTAAAAGATTCATCTATCCTAGATTTTTTCTGCAGACCTTTGAGCCTGGGGATCACCAGAGTCAACTGCAACCAAACTTCAAATGATCTCATTAGAGACATCTAACAGGGAGCACAGAGCAGGGAGACGAAATCCCACATACACAAAAAAGAGCAGCATCAAGCTGACACAACAGAAGGAGGCACTTCAGAGGGAAAGAAAAGGAAACAGCAACAGCATCTTCAGCCTGCCCTCCTTTGAGGAAGCTGAACCTGGGAATGAGCAGTTTTCCTCATGTGAGCCAGTCTTTTCGTGATATAATCAGGTGAGGGCAGCTGGGTGTAAAGGAAAACTGCTGAGCTGTTAGCTGGATTTATTTTATTTATTTTCCCCAAGCAAAGCAAAAGAAAATGTCTTACACTAGATCATGAACCCTACACATTTATTTACTGTTCTCTGCTTGCAACAGATTACCATTTATTTTTCCCTTTATGCTCTGTTTGGCATAAAAAGAGATTTGAAATCTGCAAGTCTACATCCACTTCCCTGTTACTGTTGTTTTATTTTCGTGATGTGTACTCTAAAAGGTGCCAAGGCTAAAGGGCTACATCTCCTGCTGGGGAAAGCTCCTCCTATAGGTTAATGTAAATGTAGTGTAATGTAAAGTGTTGCTTCTGGTTTACCCCAGCAGGGGATTTGGCCCGCTCCACCTGAACAGTGTATGAAGTATAGTTCCAGTTTTCAGGATCTAGCAGGAAGCTACTATAAAAGTTTCAGCACAGCCTTCTGGGGTTCATTGGGAAGTGGCGAGTGAGGGAAGCATGGAGTTTTGTTCCATGCTGATGAAAACTGCTCCACTGCAGCTCTGGAACTTGAAGTCCTGAATTTGCCTAAATTGTCCTCAGGGCAGCAAGAAGGGCTTGCAGTGATCTCTCTGCCCTGGACTTCAGGAGAGCAGAATTTGGCCTCTTCGAGGACCTGCTGGTTAGCATCCCACAGGGTAGAACCTGAAGGGCAGAGAGGCCCAAGAATGTGGTTGAATTTAAAGGATACCCCCCTCCCAGCTCAGTAGCAATGTATTCCAAAAATGAGGAAATTGCACAAACGTGCTGGGAGACCTCCAAGGATATGGAGCTGCTGTGCAAACTCGGAGAGAAAAAAGGAAGCTTGCAGGAAGTGGAAACAAGGAAAAGTGTCCAGAGAGGACTACAGCGAAATTGTGCAGAAAGCTAGGGGAGCCACGGCCCACTTAGGACTGAGTCTGGCCAGGAATGTTAAGGAAAACAGGAAGAGCTTCTAGGGATATGTTGCAGGCAAGAGAAAAATCAGGGATAATGTGGATAATGTCTCTCAGTAAGGAAACAGGAGACCTGGCTGCCTCGGACAAAGAGAAGGCTGAGGTTTGCAATCACCTCTATGCCTCAGTCTTCCATGGCAAGTGCTCCAGGCACACCACCCAGGCCTGACAAGGCAAACCAGGGACTGGGAGAATGAAGACCCTAAACCCACTGTTGGAGAGGATGGTTTGAGACCATCTAAGGGTTCAAAAGTCCATGGGACCTGATGAGATTCATCTCTGCGTCCTGAGAGAGCAGGCAAATGGAGTTGTTCAGCCACTATTCATAATTTTTGAAATGTTGTGACAGTTAGGTGAATTCCCTGATGATTAGAAAAAGAGAAATATAACCACCATTTTTAACAAGGAGAAAGCAGAAGACCCTAGGAAGTACATATCAGTCCATCTCACCTTTGTGCCAGGCACATCTTAGAATAGATTCTCTCAGAAATTATACACATGAAAAACAAAGAGGTGATTGATAGCAGTCAACAAAGGCAAAATCATGCCTGACAAAAATGGTGACCTTCTATGAGAGGGTTACAGACTTGATGCACCAGTCTTTATGCTGTTTCACCATTTGGTGAAACCACTGGTGGCAGCCTAAAAAACAAATTTTTTGTTTCTACCAATCTCTTTTTCAAAAATTAAGCACCTGTAATAGTGAATTTTAGCACAGATGGAACCTGAATTTACAGTCTCAGAAAATAACAGAGAAGAAAGAATAAAGAAGAAACTGTTAAACATAAAATCCATTAAAGAAAGTCTGGGTTTAGGGCACAGGAGGTTCTTTGCTGATCACCCCACATGTTTGCCTGTGAGGTTCCCCCAATGACACATCTGTAAAAATTTTCCAAAGTGATACAAGGTGATGCTGTTCCTTAACCTCAGAAAATGTGCATGTTTATTTCCACTAACCAAACTCACACTGTGTGGAAGAATACTGTAAGACAAAGCTCAAGAAGAAGTCCATGTTGTCAATAGTTCAGCAGAAACAAACTGTCAGCAGCTTGAGGAAGAGGAACACAGGAAGGTTGTTGTACCTCCCTGAGAAAAGAATGAGACAAAGGATGGAGAGGCATGGAGGTGTTGCAGTCATGCTCTGTTTGAACAATGGCACTTAATGGGAACTAAGGCAAAGGAATGAACTAACCAATGACCACATGTTGTTTCATTAACTCAAAAATACATATTACCTTTTACACCCTTTCCCACACTAATGGAGTAAAATCTGTGCATGCTTTACATGTATGACTCAAGACACTCAAACTCCACCTAAACATGAAATGACATTAGCTGAAACTTTATCTTTTCCCCACACTCAAGGATGTAAACAAAGCTGAAGAGGGAAGGGAACTTAAAAGACACTCCACTTTTGTATGCTGGGATGGCTGGTGGGCGGTCCCCATCTCCTGTCCTAGAAAGACACCGAGTAAGTTTTATTCCCTGCTAATACTATTGCTTATGTATTCTGATATCAGTGTATGTATCAATGGCAGTTTCTGAACCTCACTCTGTTGCAGCAATCAATAAATCTCACTCTCTTTGAATTTGTCACTCCAAATGTGACCAGACTTACAGTGTAGAAAATGCATCATTTGTGAATTTGGGCCCATGAAAGTTATAACATTACCAGACTTATGGTGCTGAATTGATTGCTCTAAAATATTATCTGTGAATCTGTATGGTGAGGGTTTCCCAGGGGTTTGGACAGAAAGATAGTGCAGAGAAGGGGAAGGTCTAACTTTTCCCAGAGCTGTTAGTAACATCACTGACTTACCAGTGTAACATGTCTTCTTTATAGTGACAATTGCTTTGCATCTGCTATATTTGGAGCTCTGTAATATAGCTTTTTCAGACTGAAAACATTCAGGGCCAACTAGTATCTTCAGCCTTGCTATAGAAAGCTGTAACAGTCAAGATGCTGTATGGTGGTATATAGGTACCGCACACAGCGACAGCCTGGCAAAAGCATGGGGAGAAGCTTGCATGACAGCTGGCTCTATCTAGTCACATTTGACTCATTTCATAACAACTGAAAAGCCTTATGTTGAAATATTTGTAAGCAAAATCCCTGGTCTGTTAAAGCTAGTTAAAGATAGTGGCTGCGAGCTGAAGGCATAGCTTGTGCAGCAACTCAGAAAGACTCGTTAGTCTTTGAAAAGCTCATTTAACTGAATCAGAGAATCATGATGTGGTTTGGATTGGAAGGACCACCTTTAGGAGCATCTAGTCCAGCACTGCAACAAGCATGGTTTCTGATGTATCAGGCTGTCTTTGCGTTCATACTTCTTCCATCTGAAGACACGAGCTGGATGTTGTCTTTCTATATGTTTGAAGGTAGAATTATGTGGCACAGCCAGTGCTGGGATCCCCTGACAAACAGCAAGTCCATGCACACAACTGTCTCCAGCAATGAGAAAGCCTCTACACTTTGTTTCCTTCCATATGTTGAATGAACCCATCACTGTCCTGACTTGTTTTCTTCTTGGCTATAACTAGATCATTGATGGACTTCTTACACTAACCACAGTTTGAAAAGGCTCCTATCTGTCATCTTTGGGACTTAGAGACCTGGACGTACAATGCTGCTAAAACATTGAAATGGCAGGGGGAATACCAAATTCTGCTATGTGGGACTGTGTCTCTGCAGGTCTCCCTTCCAGGGGAGGTTGCCAAGGCAGGAGCCCCAAGGGCTTCTCTTTGCTTGCTTCATGCAGGCAAGTGTTGAATATTTTTGTGATGCACAGAGCAGGATCCTGCTGTCATGGAAGGGAGGAAAAAAACCCACTCCTCAGCAAGTAAATAACTAAGAGAAAAGGATCACATTACAGCCTCCTGTCAGGATGTTCTTCTTGCCATTGTTTACAAACTGCAGGCATCTTTACTGCTATTTTTTTCCCATGAGATGACACCTGGGAACCTAAAAGTGTCAGACTAGATGTCTGGAAAATTTGCAGACTGCTTCAGGACACTGATTTACATTCAATCCAGTCCTTTCCAAGAAATTGGTTCTTCTGAAAAACGTAGAGCTAAAGTTACCTCAACAACAGAAAATGTCATTTTCACTAAACCAAAAGGAATATGACTGAAGGATCTTGTCAGTCTGGAAACTTTTGATGTATTGAAAGTTTCTGTGGACCACCTAGCTACTCACTATTTCCATCAGGCCACACAAAAAAAGGACACTATAAAAGTAAAAAAAAAAATCTTAAAGAAGGAGGTAGCATCATCATCATATCTTCTAGTTAGGAGTCAGATAGGCTTATATTTTATTTGACTAATATCTTTTGCAAATAATACAACACCAATGGCATGGATATATTAGGAAAAAATTCTTTACTGTGAGGCTTGATAAGGCCCTGGTTGTCCAGGGAAGTTGAGGATATCCCATTTCTGGAAGTGTTCGAGGACAGGTTGGATGGGGCTTGGGGCAACCTGGACAAGTAGAAGGTGTCCCTGCCTGTGGCAGGGGCTGGAATGAGATGATCCTGCATTTCACAGCAGGCTATTCTATGATTCTGTGATTCCAACAGGAAAAGATTTTTCTCTGGTCTCTGAGCCCCAAAATCAGTATTAGAAAGAAATTGTGGAAAGAGAGTTCCAGATTGCACCCATTGGCCTCTTTTGCCTTCTTCTACCCTTTGGGAGTGAGGTACAGAGATGGCAGCAGCTTAACAACCTTTCCATTCTATACTAGGAATGTATGAAGCCATTTCTTCACCATGCAACTCCATGATATATTCTGGGGAAATATTCCTTTTCAGGGGCCACAGACATTTCAAAGCTTTTATAGGTGCATCACACTTTTCTGCACTTCTTTATGGACATGGGGAAGAAAAAGAGAAGTCATTTATGGCTCTCCAGTCTGGGCCATCAGTGTTATGTTAGATGTACCCTGGAGCCCTTTTAACCTACAGAATTGTTTATGTTTCCCTGAGAAACCTTTTACTGGTAGAAGATAAAGACAAATGTACTGCTTCCAGCAGAATCTTTCCTTCCTCTTTAGCTGAAGATAAGACCAGAGAAGTGTATCAATCATACCTTTTTCTAAATATACACGCATATAGGCATTTAAACTGAAAATACTTGCTTTCAGAGAATTGAAATGTCTTCTTTTCTGTCTGAACCAGTAACATAAAAATACCTCTCAATAATATATTTACCAGTTTTCAGTTTCAGCATTTCTAGCATCTCAACTTGGTGATCACCTAATCTGACCTGGACACAAGCACATATTGAAACCCTTTAAATATGCCTATTCCACCACATCTTTGGGAACTTCCATTTTGGGTGGAAATTATGATCATAAGGGGCACTGTTGTTCTGGGCTGTGGACCTACAGGAATAGGCAGCACAGCTGTGCGGGAAAGTCCTCTCCAAGGACACAGGTGACAGAATGGTTGGTGCTAGAAGTGGCTTCTGGAGATCATCCAATCTCACCTCCCCTGTGTAAAGCAGACTCATCTCAAGCAGGTTGCATAGGATCATGTCCAGATAGGGTTTGAGTATGTCCAGAACAGGAGACTCCACAACTTCTCTGGGCAGCCTGTTCCCATGCTTGGGAAGTGAAGAAGCACTTCTCCCAGTGAAGAAGCTTTTTCTGTGTTATGGTTTTGGCTCATTGCCCCTGTCCTGTCAGTGGGAGCCACAGAAGTTAATCTACTCCCTTCCCCTGCTGCTTCTTCTCCCACGACCTTCACTTCTTATCCCATCTGTATATTGGGCTTTGTTGGAAGATAAGGTATTTGTGCAGTCTCATAGCAGACAACATCTCTGAATCATCCTCACAGATACAAGAAAAAGCTATTTTTCTCTGGTCCTCAGCCATTTCATTTGCTAAGTTACGCTGTACCAGCCCAATGAGTGGTCAGAGGGAGAATCTTCCTCCTTGTTGCAGATAAAAATCTCATAACCATTTAATATTGGCTTTGGTTACCAAGGAGATGAAGATCAGTCTGATGTTCCACGTTTCTTTAGGGACAGAGTTCACCATCAGGTGTTCCCTGTTTCTTCCCTTGATCTTTAGCTTCATCCTGGAGATTTCTTCCCTTGAACACACATCTTCTTCTGCTACTGGGTTGTTTGGCTTTTTTTGTTTGTTTGTTTGGGGGTTTTTTTGTTTTGTTTTTTTTTTTTTTTCTTTTTTGTTTCCACTAATGGTTCCATGTTTGCATGCCTGTATAGATGTTTGGGATTTTATATATATATATATATATGCACATACAAATAAATATATATGTAAAATAAATGGCTTTTATTCTTTCCTTTTGCTTTCCTGTAAAATCACTGCAGTGCTAAAGGGTGGGTGGCTTTAAAAGAGGCTGATTTCATTAGGTTTTTATTGTGTTTAAAATGTGGTTCCATTTATTGTGCTAAACACTTGACAGCCTTTGTCACGTCATGTCTTATGAAGGCACTTGGAAATCAGCACACACATAGAAAGCTGCATCAATTTCCTCCCCCTGAAACCCTCCCCAAGCAATATAGGTTTGTTTCTTTAGCTGGCACTTAATCCTTCCAAACTTGGCCCCCTTTCTGAAATAAACTCATCGAATAATGGACATGCTCCATTAAAATGATGAAGATAAAAACTCTGCCAGTGCCTGACTTAGTAAGAAAACTGTCTCATTCACAGGCCAAAAGAACACACTTGAGCTGTGACAAAGGATCTGTGTAATTGAGAGCCAAGACTCCCTTCTCATTTATTTCCATGAGTTGGTATTCTTTGACTGTCCACATTTCCTTTTGTACTTGGGAAATGGGTCATGCATTTCTAGTGGAAAGATCTAAAATTAAACATAAATTTAAAAAAAAGTATTGTGGAAACTTCCAGAAAGATTTTGCTTCATCTACTCAAAGACTTGCATGTTTTTCACATACATTTCTTGTACTAAGGTTTTAATTTACTGACAGTTGGTGCTTTGATTACAGATCCAGACAGGGAGTCAAGTTCACGTATGTTTGGTTCCCAGCTCTGTGGCTGACTTAAAGTGTATTATGAGGCAAGACACTTATTCCTTGATTTCTGTAAAAAACCCAACAACAGCAATAAACCAACAGTAGCACTTGTTCATGTTTGCTGAGAGCTGAAAGGAAAAATAACTAATACCTGTCAAGAAGCATTGTTATTCATATGCTGCTGTGATGAGGTATACAATGAAAGTATACAACAAGTATACAACAAAATAGCACATTCAGTCCACATTAAAAAAAAAAAAAAACATTTTATCACTAAACAAAATTTTTGACCATAATGGGGATTAAAAGCCTTGCTTTTTATATTGATTCAAAACAGGAAACCTGGGGCCAATACCTTGTGGGATCCTTCTTTCAGAGAAGCTTGTAGTAGAGTAATGGCCCCTGACCTGTTTGTTGTACTTTGTATTCCGCCCAGGAAATGTTCTGACTTTCCTCATGGATGTAGAAAATTAAAACCCCTTAAAACTAAGGAGACTGTGGCTGTGATCCAGGTTGGCAGAGAGAGCAAAGAAAGATGCTGCTCACATTACTCACTCATTACTTCTGCCTATGAGCCATAAAGGCTGAGAGCTTCAAGGACAGAAAATCCAATAATGGAAGAAAAATAAAAGCCTGTGAATTAAAATTACCCCAAATACCAAAAGTCAGATAAGAGTAGATATCTTGCTAGGCATCAACAGGCACAAGAATGTCCTCTGGATTAATTTTATCTTGTTTTATACACTTTGAGGCCATAAAAGAGGATTATCTCATTGAGTCTAACCTCTGGCATAATGCAGGCAATAAAAAAATTGTATACAGTTGCTGCTGCATGGAGCCCACTAATTTGTGTTTGACTAACAGAATTATTTCAGAAGTTATTTTCTGTTTCAGTAGAGCAGTCCTTCTTGGTCTTGAAGATTCAGTGCTGGTAGAGTCCACTTCTGAGTAGCTTGGCCAATTTTCAGGCTGGGAGAAGTGCTCCCTTGTAGCTGCTTCTCCAGGCACAGCATGTGACTGCAGTGCCCACTATTGGTGCACGAGCCACTGCAGGAATTTGGGAGTGATCCTCACTCTCCCGTGTCCCTGTGGCACCTCCTTCCACCTGCCAACACAAGCATTGTGCAACCACACACCTGACTGGCTAAGGGAGATTAAAATTAAATCAGTTCAGTGCTTGGGGTTTTGTTGGCTGGATTGCCCAGCCTGCATAGGGATAAATGATGGGAGATCTTTCAACAGCAGTGTTAGTTTATGCCATTTCAGATTAGCTTACATCACCCTGCTGGTTTGTATTATTTGGTCATTTCCAGTGATTTCAGGTCTTTTTGCATCTGAGTGGTGCAAAGAGGCTGAATCTCAGGAAGCAATATCATCCAATGTTCATAAATTATTATATTGAAGGAAATGACTATCACACACTGGGTATTACTTACATTTGGCATACCAATTAATCTATAGATAAATTTCCGTGAAACAAAACAGAATTGTTTTCTCTAAGTGACAGAAACACAAATCAAAATGATAGTCTGTACACATGCTGAAAATTTCTTCATATAATTTAAGGCTGAGAATCATCCTCTCTTGTCTCCCCACTCTTGGGTCTTATGCAGTAACATGTTCTGAGATGTCCAGTCATCACTCTTACCTGTTAACAGTGGCCCATGCCATGAACATGGCTTATAAAAGCACTCAACTTTCTGCATCATCAGATCCTCCCAAATAAGCCCAGATCTTGGCCAACCCACTGATGACAGCAGAGCTGTTGCCTCCATTTCTCTCACAGACAGAGCTCAAGGCAAAACAATATGAGTGTCAAACTCCATGTTCATGTAGAATTAAAAAACACAAGGAAGGAAAGATGAAGACCAGATTAACTCCATGCTACTTCGGCATCCAGGAGAGGGAGAAAATCAAAATTATAATGCATGGCAGCACAATAAAACAAAAAGGTGTGCACCCTCGTTTATTGCCCTTTCTATATTATGTTTAATTATGTACACATATTCTCTGTGACTGTCACCAGAGCGCTCTGTGGCATGCTACTGTCCCACCTCACAGGATAATTGACCAGAAGTATGACTCTTCTCACAGCTGTATTTAGTCATACTAAAGTGAAAGATTTGATCAGTTTTAGAGTAGATATCTCAGTCTTTTCCTGCATGAATGTAGATACATGGTCCTTTCCCCCAAGCTTTACTTACCTCAGATAACTGCAACTCCTTCTGCCCCTCACTGCACCTCAGGCAATTTATCTAAAGGTATTGCTTATAGAAGATGATTATTTAGATATCTCAGTTTAGTCACTTGTTGCTTAGATGACTTGTCTGATTAAACTAATCAGATTTAATGAGACTAATTGTAAGTTTAACTGCAAGCAAAAAGCTTCATGTGCATTTCATCAATACTTGTGGCATCAGGCTATCACAGCAGACGGGTTTTCTTGTCTTTCCCTTTTTTTCTTTTTTGAGCATAGAGGTGGTTAAAATTTCACTCATTATGAGTTTTCAATTACATGTTTCATCAAGATTCCATGGTAGAAGAAAATTGGAATTTTTAGTAAATACATAACCATGAGGTTTGACCAACGGTGAAGGACAAAAGTTCCTAGAAATATAAAATTTGGTTTATCATTTGTTTGTATTTTTGTACATTTAGTATCAGCTTTACCAGAATATAAGAATCATTTTATTATTACTATTGATTTTTCTTTACCTTTGTGTATGGATTTGCACAATAGAGATTAAGCATCAGGGGCAGTGTTTTACCAGAAGATAGAACAATGTTTTTCAGCCTCAAGACAAGAATCCTAATTATAGGATACAATTTAAAATCCTGTAGCAGTTTTTTTATAGGAAGGGTATTAACCTGATGATCCTGCCAATCCCCAAATGAAGTGCCTAATTTACTTTGTTCAAGAAATATTGCCTTCATAATTAAACTTGTTATTAGTTCTTCATGCCCCTTTCTCCAGCCTTGAAAGTTTGATTTGAAAAGATTTCTGTTTTGGTGTTGAATTCTTGATTTTGGTTAATGGCCTATAAGAACTTTGGGAATACAGAATGAATACAATGTTTTCTTAGGGTTTCTTTATTATTTTTGAGTGATGTCTGTTGAAACATTGTGCCAAGTCAACCCTCTGAACACAGCTTAGAAGAGGAGTGTATTGGCCATCAGTAATTACAGATAAAGGCCGATGTTTCAGGGCGTTTGAGAGGATCCAAATTGTGCCTGTGTCATGCCACATTCACCCACCAGTCTTTGCTAATGAAAACTGGCAGGAGTCACCCTCAAACGGGGTGTTGCTCTCTGTCACTGCATTCCCAGCTCCCTCCAGAGCCTCAGTGTTCCCTTTCCTGCTGAGCTGTGAGTGCTCAGTGCTCCTTTCATGGTGCTGGATGTGATGGGCTGTGACACCTCTTGTCTCAGTAAAGAGCAATCTCCAACAATAGTAGGACAGGTCACTTGGAGCCTGCCAGCTGGAAGAGAAATTGGATGGCACTGATGGAAAGTCTATTTTTATCAGCCCAGCATAACTTCAGTTCTCTGAAGTGCAAGCTACCTTATGGTTCATGATGGAGGCTAAAAAATCTAATACTTTCATAGTTAGGTGTTATCCCTTTTATTCTACTAACCTGATGATTCTACACAGGACAGCTTCCCATCTCCTGGAACATGGAATAAAACTGTGAGGAAGAGCTTTTTTGACCACTCCAAAATGAAATGCACTGTTCATTTGTCATATAGAAATGCAGAATCACAAAAGAAATAAATTTAGATAAGCCCTCTAAGTTCATCAAATCTAGCTGTTCCCCTAGCACTGTCAAGACCACTAACCCATGTCTCCAGGTGCCACATCCACAGATCTTTTCAATCCCTTCAGAGATGGGGACTACACCACTACCCTGGGCAGGCCCTTCCAATTCTTGACAACCTTTTCCATGAATAATAATAATATCCAATCTAAACTCCCCCTGGAGCAACTTGAAGCCAGATCCTCTTGTAGTTTCATCTCTTACCTGGGTGAAGAGTTCCACTGGCTGCAGACTTTCCCCTGGCTCTCCCCTCCTTTCAGGAGTTGTGTAGAGCCAGAAGGTCCCCCTGAGCCTCCTCTTCTCCAGCCTGAGCCCCTTTCCCAGCTCCCTCAGCTGCTCCTGGGGCTCCAGCCCCTTCCCCAGCTCCGTTCCCTTCCCTGGACATGCTCCAGCCCCTTGGTGTGTCTGTCATGCTGGGGGGCCGAGAGCGGTCCGCGGCGCTGGAGGTGCCTCAGCAGTGCCAGCCCAGGGGACGGGCCCTGCCCTGGGGCTGTGTCACTCCATGGCTGGGACAGCCCAGGGGCCATCGCTCTCTTGCCCACCTGAGCTCATGTCCTGGTACCAGCAGAGCCTTTCCTGCCAGACACTTTCCAGCCCCTCTGCCCCAGCCTGGAGCTGCAGGGAATGGTGCAATCATCAGAACCCAGCACCTGGCCTGACCAACTTCATAAAACTGGCCTTAGACCAAATGCCATGGACCATACCCATCCCTGCTCTTCCTGATTCAATTGTAAAGAGGTCAATCTGTTTACCACCTAGTCTGACGACCTAACATGCACCACCAAAGGTGTCTGCTGCCCTGACTATGTGTATTTCCTCTTCCCTTGCATGCTTCAGCTGTTCTTCATAGCACATTAGAGGGTTTTTGTCTTTATTAGTCACTGATAACACATTAATACATCCCTTCTCCTATTACCTCGGACACTAATTTGGTGGAATTGGATACTGACAGTACATTGATGTTGTTAAGGTTAATGACCCAGAGATTTACAAGAGAAGTCACATTAGAAGTCAAATTGATTGTAATAATTGTTTCACTGAACAGTGTCAACATTAAGTACAGTATGTTGTGCTGTGCTATTCAGGGAGGCCCTGTGGCTGTTACAATCACGGCAGTGTTGTCGACATCCCCTCCTTACAAGACAATCCTTGCTGAAATACATTTAGGTAAGTGCAGCTCTAATAAATGAGTGCCTAAGATGTTCTGAGATATGAGACACTGTGTTTCCAGTCTCTACACATTATTTTTTCCTCTGAGCATATTTTGTACTTCCATTCAATTCTGAGAAGATCGTTGCTCTTCTCAGGCAGGAGTGAGCAGAAAGCAAAATTTGGTGGTTATTTCCTCCTTTTGGCTTGAATTGTGTGTCAGTACAGAGCACTTCTGGGGTTCAGTCCTAAATTTTTCTCAGACAAGTGATGGCATGACAGTTCAGATGCTCTGAAATTAAGCTGTTTTAAATATTTAAGCATCAATATAGTAAGTGAAATAATTTTCCTGTTAACACTGCACTCACATTGACAGTGGCGTGCAGGAATTGCAGACAACACACTGTGAATCTCACAGAAATATCACCCTTGACCAAAAGGATGTGTGGTTGCCTCTGTGCAACTAATGAAACAAACAAATTGTTATTTTTCACACTGTAGATCTCATTCTTTCCCCTGCCTGTTACTCTGCATTGCTACTCCTTTCTTCTGCATTTTTCCTTTCTCATTCAGGACATTGATCCTGCAGCTGCGGAAGTCACTGCTGAGTGCTGAGTGGCACCATGACTGGTGAGATGAAAGGTGCTTGTCATGCTGGAGTCCTGTACAGTCATCCACACACCCACAGGGTTTGACTCACCCGCTCCTGCTCTCGTCCTGTCTGCTCTGACTGCAGGGTAATCACGACACTGCTGATGGAGGTGAGTTATGACTAAAGCTAATGTCAGGAAATGAACCCCTCATGCTTCTGACTGAGGTTTCCTTCACGCTTCTCAGTTTGTTTCTCGGTCTTATTTGCAAGGTCTCAAGACCTCAACCAAACCATATATTTTTTCAGGAAAATTCTGATTTTAGCAACAGCAGCAAATGTTCCATGGAAAGAGGAAAGCTCTCAGTAAAAAACACGTGTCTGTTTTGGCTCTGATAATACACACTAAACATATTCATCCTCCCTTCTTCCTTTCTCTCATTCTCAGTTTCTCTTCTTTCACAACTAGTTTACATGCTGTAATTATGAAATGATCCCTAACACGTCTTCCAACCCAAACCAATCTATAATTCCATGTTTTTATGTCTGCAACATTGATATATCAGCTAGTCACCTTTGACTCCTCCTCCAACCAGCAGGAAAAATTTAAAAACCTGGCATGATTAGTCTCAGTCTAGAGTAGATGAGATGCAGCCTAAAATGAAACTAATATGCTCAGTTCACAGCCTGTAAGCACGTCTAAAACTCTAAGCAGAGTGAAACCTACAGGTTATTGTGATCATGGACAGAAGAGTACTTGTGACCAAGAAGGCCAATGGCCCTTGGGCTGTCCCAGCCATGGAGTGACACAGCCCCAGGGCAGGGCCCGTCCCCTGGGCTGGCACTGCTGAGGCACCTCCAGGGCTGGGGACAGCTCTGGGCCCCTCAGGATGAGAGAGACACCGAGGGGCTGGAGCGTGTCCAGGGAAGGGAACGGAGCTGGGGAAGGGGTTGGAGCGTGTCCAGGGAAGGGAACAGAGCTGGGGAAGGGGCTGGAGCGTGTCCAGGGAAGGGAACGGAGCTGGGGAAGGGGCTGGAGCGTGTCCAGGGAAGGGAATGGAGCTGGGGAAGGGGCTGGAGCCCCAGGAGCAGCTGAGGGAGCTGGGAAAGGGGCTCAGGCTGGAGATGAGGAGGCTCAGGGGGACCTGAATCTGCACAACCCCTGACAGGAGGGGACAGCTGAGGGGTCAGGCTCTGCTCCTAGGGAACAGGGACAGGAGGAGAGGAAACATCTTCAGACTGTGCCAGGCAAAGTTTAAATTGGATATTGGGGCAAATTTCTTCATAGGAAGGGTTGTCAAGCATTTGCACTGACTGCCTAGGGTAGTGCTGTAGCCCCCATCTCTGAAGAGATTGAAAAGCTGTGTGGATGTGTCACTTGAGCATGTGAGTTAGCAGTGAGCAACTTGAGTACTGGGTGGATGGACTTGATGATCTCCAAGGTCTTTTGAAACCTTAATGGTTTTATGATTCTATAAAGACAATTGCAGTGAAAATAATCTGGGGTTTGTGCATAGATTCCTAGACTAATGAGGTTGTATATGCCTTCTGTCTGTGCCACACCCACCAGAAATGTGATTTTCCTATATTCCTTTCCATAAAGGCTGCACAGTTTTTCTCACACTGTGGCAAGCTGTGTTTGTTGTGTGATGGGGAAGGTCCACTGTACCACCTTTCATCAAGCAGCTGCATTGCAGGCATCAACATCTGAGGAACTGTCCCATGGGTTTGGTACGTCTGTAAGTGCCACCACATGTAAGAAGCAAACCCAGAAGTTGTCACATTTTGGATCTTACCACTGTTTATATAACACATCAATAACATGCCAAACACTGTCTTTTGCTCTATGCAGCCTGTTGTACAGCTTGCTCTCTGCACCATAGGCTTGTTTTGTGGATGATGTGAAAGCTGGGATATTACTTTTAAAATGTATTTCAGTGGCATCATGTATTCTGCAACAGGCCTGTCAAAATACAGTGTCAAGCTCTCATATGTCACATAAAAACTGTTTGATGTTCTCCTCACTTGAACTCCTACTTTGCATTATAATTAGGAGAGATCTTGACTGGGTGAACTTGTTAGCTTTTTACATGCACAAGCCTAAGGACACTTTAATTAAAGTCAGAGGGAAGCTTGAAAGCACAGGCAGCAAGAAAAAAAAAATAATAAGACTAAAAATAACCTATTCAAAACTGCTGTAGAGAAGGCAAGGGACAGGACATGTCACAAGCCGGGAACATTATGAACCAGGGGAGTTGAGCCATTCCTTCCCCAGCAGTAGGGCATAATAATTATAAATATAAATCATGCTGCACTTGTTGTCATATGACAGCACTGGAAAAGCACAATGACAACATTACTGGCTAGTAGGACTCTTTGAGAAAAGGGATTCTTGTGTTTTGGGTTTTCTGCAAGACTAAAATTCTTAGTGTTAATCCTTTTAGAAAGGGAGTTTCCCAAAACAGTGTTGGAAAAAAAACAAACCACAATTTCTGTTTTTCATTTTGTGGAAATACTCTTCAAAAAATTTACCTGTACAGAGAGAAGAAAACAGCAGAACCATCCTGAAGAAATATTTAATTTTTCAAATTTTCTAATTTTAGTTCTCTTGTGGAAAATCAGTTTTACAGCAAATCTAAAATTTTTCACATAGAAAATATTACTTTTGTTTCCTTTAATAATTAAAAGAGTAGATAATATGCCGTGTCTTATTTTCTTGGTTTTTTCTTGGTTTCTTTTTTCAGTCCAGAGCAAACATTTCACCCTTTTGCTGATTTTTGAGCAGTCTTAATTATTTTGTTTTTGCCTAATTACTCCTCTCTCCTTCAGTGTCCATATCTCACAATTTCTTGCTAAATAAATAAATTATACAGCATGAATGCAAATTTTATTTTCCAAAGCCCCAGATATAGATACCTCACACATTTTCTTTATTACCCTTTATGTCTTGTACCTGGCTATGACTCACACATCAGTAGATCAGAGAAGTATCCTGTTGCAAGGCTTAAATGTTCCTCCTTGTACAAGTTCCACTTGCATGAAAAGTCCAAGGCTCCAATAATTCTCACTATAAATGATTATTTAAGATAAGATTTAGTTCACAGATTTCCACTTTTTCAGAATAGTGCAGCAAATCTATAGCCTTGTCCTTATTCAAAACAGCATTGATGTCACCATTCTGACTTCTAAACTCTCTCAGAATGTAGTATTGAATTTGACAGTCCTGTTTCCTCTCTGTGCTTGTACACCTCCTTGTATTTTTTCTTTCTTGTCTCCCTTTACAGCTCATTCTTGTACACCTTATTTGCAGATTTAAGCAGGAACAGATTGAGGTTTTTGTTTTCATTGTCTGTGCCCTGACTTGTTTGGGACTGGTCTTTGCTCTGCAGGCTCAGGATCCACTTCCATCTTTCTTGTTCAAAAGCTCTTCTTTAGGGTATGTTTTAGGTCTTTTTCTACTTGTCTTCTTTTGTCTGGGGGAAATAATGGATATCATCTCACTAAGAAGCAGTGCTGGAGGGTCCAAGAAGCAAATGCATATTTGCATTTGTTGTGGGAGTGCTGCAAGGCTATACTCAGTGCTGCAGATTTGTCCTGTTCAAAGTCTTTGACAATGACTTTAATGACTTTTACCTCCTTACCTTTACTAGGGAAACATTGCCATAGCTGTGTTAATCTCCCAGAACAGGTTGGTCCCTGCTTGTTTCCAGAGGAAAACAGGCAGTTGGAGCCCTGTCTGGGAATCGCTTTGAGGCACTCATTGCTGCCGCTAGCTCAGTGCTTATGTATGTATGTAAATCCACCTACATCCATATATAACCCACAGAGGCAGCGTGACAGAAGCTGTGGCAGGTCACAATCACAGCCCCATCTGTTCCCAACAGCCACTTGCTGAATACATTTGAAATTTAATACAAACAAAATTGAGACAAGGTTGCAACTGGCTGAGGTATGAGGGATTGAATGCTTCATCTGCTCCAACGGCTTCCCAGACACCCCCAAGAATAGAATTTTTTATAGCAAATACCTTCTCAGAAATTATTTTAGTTTATTCTTAGTTTTAGGATTTTTAAAGTGAGCATCTTCTAAACTCATTCAATGTCTTTGAATCCTTGTCATGTCAACATAAATAATAATAAATATGTTCCATAAAAGAGTTACTTGATTCACCTAAATGATGTCTCAAAATACATCAGGAGAATCACTTCAAATGAAAATATTCCCCTGGAAATGTTCAAGGCTATAATGGATGGGACCCTGAGCTACTGGAAGGTATCCCTGCTCATGTCAGGGAGTGGAATTGGGTGAGCTTTAAGGTCCCTCCCAACCCAAACCTTTCTGTAATTCCACTACATGGCTAAAAGCCATTTTCAGTGTGAATTCAATGTATGCTACTGAGTCTGCAGTGTCATGTGTAATGAAATGAGATGTATGAAGTTGATTCCTCATCTAGACAACTTTACACATTGGAAATATGAAAATAAACTAGCATATGAGATTCTCAACTGGGGGAAACTAAAGAAAACATGAAAAGATATGGAAATCCTCTGCCAAGCTGGCTTGTATGTGAAAAATATTATTATTATCTACCAAAAAATACATCCAGCTGTCAATGCACTCTTCTGTTACAGCTGACAGCCACACAGGAGAAGGCCAAGTTAGCTCTCAGAAATGCTGGAAGCATTGTGATATGTGAATAAAAGGATACATAGTGCCACTGCAGATGTAGTCGGTTAAACTATAACACTGTGATCACTGAAAGCAGAGGCTATCTTGGGAGTGTAAAAAAGGACAAAAAACAACCCTGCAAAACCACTATTCTGGCTAAATATGGCCAAGGACGTCAGGAACCTTGTAGCATGAGAGGTACTTGGGCAAAAGCAGAGCAGGCAAAGAAAAGAGACACCTTGATGGCAAATCCTTGCAGAAGATAAATAGAAGTAGGACAGGGAAGAGGCCGGTTCATTCCAAGCTATTTGAAATATACTCATACTTGAACATCCAGGAAAAATATGAACTGCTTGACATAACTACGGGAGTAAGACAAGCCATATAGTACTTCAGAAATCAAAGTATTCCAAGACATTTAATTTCAGACTGCAACCCTAGATTTCTGGCAGGGACTTTCATTAATTATGTGAGAGTGGGAATTTGGTCACACCACATCTCCATACTTAAGCCATAAGCCTGACAAATCAAATTTCCAAGTTCCTCCTTAATGAGCTTGAGGAAGTCTTTGACAGAAGCTTGATCCAAATCTCAATATTGAATTGTAGGGGCTTTGCAATGCCTATAGCTGGAAATTTTGTTAAGAATTACTTAGTTGCCCCGGGACAATACACATATTGCAAGCAAGTTAAAGTAACTGAACTGATACAAACTCAGCCTTCTAACACATCAGGGGCAGAAAGATTATGTAATTCAGACCTCAAATTACTTTGTTCCCACCAAAAACAAGACAAAATGATAGGGAGTACAAATTAGTGAAACACACTCTCCCACGAGACATAATGAGCAGGACAATAAAAGGGAAGAATCCTTTTGTGACTTGCTTCCTGAAAGGTCTCCAATAAGAACCCATCCAGGAAGTATCTTGCTGTCACAGGAGAAATTCACACTTAACCCCACTGCAGGGTACAGTGGATGAGTCTTTGATACTGAGGAAGTTGAAAAAACAGCCCTCCAAGGCCAGGATGGATGGTGCTTTGAGCAATCTGGTCTAATGGAAGGTGTCCTTGCCCACGGCAGGGGCTTGAAACGAGAATATCTTTAAGATCCCTTTCAACCCAAACCATTCTATGATTTTATGAGTTTTCAGAGAAGTTTGTCTTAGATCTGAAGAAAGCCTAACTCTGCACAGCTTGGGAAGTTCCCATTTCTATAATGGGAGCCACAGGGAGTGGCACCAGGGTAAGTTAAAGTTTGTTCCTCCTACATAGCTATTTCCTGATGTTCGTAAATATATAACCGCATGCTTATACCCAGAATATAAAATAAACATTTAAAAAAGTTCTACCATTGCTGTGAGGGTAATATTTTAGAGCTGGGCTGCAGAGATTATCTTGTCTTATATTAATAAAATCAATATGGATTTTATCTAGTTCAGAGCTAGTGTTCAATCCAGTAATTCCTAATGTTATTTAAAAGGTTAAAACTCTCAAATCTTAAGTAGAGTTAACTCTTGTGCTCAAATTCTTAAAACTATTGTTAAGGACATGTTTTATTTTTTAAGTCTTCTCAAAATGTTGGTTGGTTTTTGTGGTTTTTTTGTTCATTGATTTAACACTGCCTGCTTTTCTGTTGAAAATCTATAGCCATAGAACAGAAAGCTGGAACTTTCTAAAGAAGCCTTTGGATTCTTTTAGCACTGACTTTATTCTATTCTTTCATTCTCTTGGTGACATAAAATTTACTCCAGGACCACATTGCAAAGGTTTTTGCATCAAACAAATCATCATCAACCACAAATCTCCAAAGGGTCTCAGGAGAGAAATAAATTAATAAATAAACAGAAGGCACTCCAGCAGATAAAAGGCAATGAGGAAGGGATCAGGCAGTGTAGATCAGAACATTTGCTGTGGTTTGCTCTCCGTACAGGGATGTCTGACACTGGAGGGGAAGACAACCTGATGTAGCTGGATGCAGCAATCTGACATGGCATGGGAAATGATGTCTGGGTTCTAGAGAGGCAGAAATACTGGGAAATCAGTTCCTCAGGAAAAGCCTAAAATATTATGTCTTCCTTAACAGAGAACAACTCTTCTCCTTCACTGTCCTTGTTTTCTTACTTGTCTACTTGTGAGAAACAGCTGGACTGAGCATATTATTACCTTTGCTGCCTCAAGCACTGAAATTTGGATCTTTGAGCAAAGCAAGAGGTCTTGGAAGTAAAAACATAGCCTCTGTATAATTAATTTTTATCAATATTCCTTCCTCTGGAATTGGTGCATCTAATTATCATTGTTATTCTCTTCAATGAAATCATCATATATCTAATGTTTTCTTTTTCGTGTGTGAGAGGGGAGGGAACGGGAAGTCTTGAAGAGCAGGATGTCTGTACCTGGAAAACATGAACACTGACCCAGAATGACTACTGAAAACCCTTGACATTTCACTATTGAAATATCAGTTTAGATTTTATTTTGCACATGGGTCAGCAGCCCTCAGAATATTCTTTCCCTACTTTGACGGGTGATGACAACACCAGAGTTAAGAGCTCACCTTTTGGAGGTAACTGGTAAAAAAAAGGAGGGGCAGACCCATGCTCTTCTGCCTAGACTGAGAGGTCAAATATCCAACCAATATTCCATGGCTTACAGTCACCATACAGAGACCATCCTCATGAACTCTTAGTCTACTGCTGGTGTAGAATCCTCTGTCTTGTCTTAATCAGTAACTAAGTTCATTAACGTAACTTTCATTACATTACATTGAGTGTGGACTAAAAGTAAACGTGACAATAATAATCACAGTGTAGCTGACCCACGGAAAATTGTAAAATTGTGGTATGTTCCTTAAACATCTATTTTATACAGTTTCACCAAGATATACATTTTTTGGCTTAACCATAGCTTTCTCATGTGACTTTAAAAGTTTGGTACCAGTTTCCAAGTCATTAAAATGACTGAACCATTTTCCATCTACAGCACAATTTTCTTTCGAGCTAAAGGCTTTTTGTATCCAGAACATAAAGGATGTTCTTGCAATAGATTTTCAGATTATGATACAGAATATAATAAATGCATGAAGACCACAAAGAACTTTTTTTCTTTCCTATTCAATATGAACTACTGTCATCAAATAGAGCAAAAAAAGTAATTAGTTTACTTGTATTACTTCTTGTGTCTATCAGAGCAAGGCAGAGATCATCTGAGCCATTTATGAGACAATTTATGAGTTTATGACACAAAAAAAACTTTCGTGTTTTTTAGCTAGAAGTTGCATAAAACCACTTTATAAGTGAGCTTATTGGGTTCCCACACATACGTAAAGGGAAAGCAAGACATAGAAATATTAATCATTTTGTCAGGAAATCCATAATTCTATAGCTATGCTTAAAGTGAGAGCAAGTTCAGCAAGTCACAGGTTTTTATCAAAGTCAAAAAAGCTTGAGAAATGGGATCTCAGTATCAGGGCTCTGCAACAACAGAAATGGAACTAGAGAGTGATTATCCTTCCCCTTCTTCCCGCTTCTCCAAGGAAATGAAATCTTCAACACGAAAGGATTAAACTGCAAACTACTGGTACAGAAATGGAAATTTCTTCCTGACGATGATTTGCATATTTTCCACATACACTTTATCATGTCTGGAGCTTTTGGCACCCATGCTCAAGTCTTTGATGTGGGTCAGCAGTTGTCAAGGGCCAAAAGAGAAAAGCACTGACGACACTTTGGCTCCTTGCAAGTGCACCAGACCAACATAAATGGCAATAATCACATTAGAGCATGGTCACATTGAAACGGTCACACTTAAGTAAGTGCGGGGAAGTTACTGAGCCTAAAATGTCATCAACTACTTTTATAGTCCAGATTTCTACCTTTCATCCTTATCCTTCTATGGGAGAGGGCCTAATTTTCATGATTGATATGTGCCTCAATGTCTCTTAGTTTTACCTAAATGATCAGTTTGATTTAAACCAACAGGATGACTTTCAAAGTTTGAGGCTAAATAAGTCAAAAAGTTTAGACAAGATCTCCTTTTTAGCAATGACTACAGATATAAAACTCATTTCTGAATCTGCATCAGGTGTGGTCTGTTCTGAAATGCTTCTAAATCTTTCCTCTTCAATATTAGCATTCTACTGAGGAGTCTTATTCCTTTGCAACTCTCCATATTAAATATTATAATGTTGTTTTTTAAATTATAAACAAATGCCTGGGGTATCTTTTCCTTTCCCTTTCTCTAAAATGTTTGAAAAATAATTACGTGGACAAAGAAGACAGGCCTCATGTTACAGCAAGATCATAAAACTGGAAAACACAACAAATTAAATAATTCTTCCTCCTCTTAACTCATCCCTTACTTGAGTTCACTCAGAATGCATGCCTTCCTGAGGGTCCTGGAGGAGAAGATGTTTGTTATCCACAAGACTTGAGGGAGAAGGCAGCAAAATAATGTACACCAGAGGGGAAAACAAGCCATTCAAGAGAAAACCTTTCATGAAAAAAACACCTTTGTTTGGTACAAAGCAAAAATACTTCAGGTGAATTTAATCTTCAGTAATGTACCATGCACAGTGGTGGTGAAAAACTGCATGTAATCTATTTTCTTCATTTTCATTCCAATGGGGAATTAAAGCTCAAAACTTCAAATACATTTGCAAATTGAAGTGAAAAATACATCACTACACCCCAAATGAATTTTATTTTAACAGCTTAGAAATTTTACTTTCTCTTATATTATTTTAAACCACAAATGTATTCAAATTTTAACATAAAAATATAAGTTAGTAAAATTCCAAATATTTCCATTCTGTAAGTGTCAGAAAATGGTATTTTGATAGTGTTTAAATATTTGACCAGAAAAACCCTACCTTAAATTCTAACTGACTCACTAACTCTCCCCTTCAGGATCCAGGGACACCAAATTCTCACAGGTTCACAGAGTACAATTCAATCTCCTTATATCAAAATATTTTGATGCATCTTTTCCTTAGTATTAGCATTTTTTAATATGTCCCATAGAAGTTTTCTGAAATTAGTCAGACTGCAATTGATTCCATTACTGCATAAACACTTTTGTGCACCCAACATTGTCACACGCCCATGTCAAGGGCTCATCTGTTTGTAGACAACTCAAAGTGATTTACCCATCCATAAATCAATTAATGGGAACTAAAACCAGCTTAGGCCAAAAAAAGACAAATACCAATTTTTATTTTAAGAGGTAATGCCAAACTGATATCAAATGCTTTTTGGTGCAGAAAAAATGCACTTGGTCATATTAAGACATATAGAGAAGCTGTATGGCAATTCTTGTTCAGCAATGCTAAATATTATTATTTTTCTCTGATTATAATGTGCTGCTCAGTGGTATTTTTTTCCTAATTTACTTTAAAAGTAACCATCTCATTGAGAAACAGTAAGAGCTTTGCTTTTGCATTTTCCACCAAGTGTCCAGGGAAAAGACATAATTAATCATGTCCAGGACATAAGACACAATTAAGGAAAGAGTAGTTTCTTACCAGTGAACCTCTGCTAAGCTTCAAGGCCTGTGGCTGTGAGTTGGTATGGCATTGGTAGATATGCAGGTGTGAGGGAACACAAGTTCTTCCACACCTCTCCATCAAACCAGTCTGCTACAAAATGAGAGAGGAAATACTTGATAAATGTTAACAGACTTGCAGGTTCATGCTGTAACTTTTATTATGTGCTAAAACAGGATAAAAAATGGTGCACAAAGCCCACTCAGCTCCAAGAGTTAAATAAATGTCTCTTGGCTGTATTAACTGTGGCTATGTATATTTCAAAAGGATAATAGCCTTTTAACTTTTTGTTTTTAATCCTTTCAGTGCAGTGCACTAAACCACTGTACTAAACCTCTCTAATAACTTACTTGATCTTCTTTTTAATTAAAAAAATACAGATATGCCTTTAAAGCACAACAGTGTCCTTTCCAAGGTTGTAAACTGTGATTGTGCAGTCTTAGGTGAGGGAAGGACATGGCACTGTCATGTATAATTTTACCATCAAATTTCTGACAAGCAGCACAGAATTGTCAGGAAAGAGTTCATCCTAATCTCCAGATAAATTCACCTCAGAAAACTGTATGCACAAATAAACAGAACACATGGTATGTTGTTGATACTATTTCCACAAGGCATAATATCACAGAGCCACAGAAATACAGAGTCATGGAATCATAGAACAGCCTGGATTGGTAGTGAATGGGATGGCATTAATCTGGTGACCTGTCACTAGTGGGATTCCACAGGGCTCCATCCTTGGCTCTGAGCTTTTAAACATCGTCATTACTGATTTGGAGGCAGGAATGGGAGGGAAACTGAGCAAGTTGGCAGAGGATACAAAACTGGGAAGAGATGTTGACTCTCTTAAGGACAGAGACACCCTGTAGAGGGACATCAACAAATCAGAGATGTAATATCACCAACAGAGCGAGGTTCAACAAAGGAAAATGTTGGATTCTGTACCTAGGATGGGACAACCCTGGATGTACGGACAGACTGGGGGATGAGATGTTGGAAAGAAGTGTCAGGGAAAGGGACCTGGGGGTCCTGGTCAGTGGCAAGCTGAACATGAGCCAGCAGAGCCCTGGCAGCCAGGAGGAACATCCCTGACCTGGGGGGCATCAGGTCCAGCATCACCAGCCAGGCAAGGGAGGGGATTGTCCCCTCTGCTCTGAGCTGGGGCAGCCTCACCTCCAGTGCTGGGGGCAGCTCTGGGTGCCTCAGCATAAGAAAGGCCTTGAGCCATCAGAGAGTGTCCGGAGGAGGCTGTGAGGATGGTGAAGGTCCTGGAGGGGAAGCTGTGTGAGGAATGGCTGAAGGCATTGGGTCTGTTCCGCTGTTCTCTGNTGTGTGTGTGTGTGTGTGTGTTTTCATACACGCATACATGCATAAAAAGTGTGTATCTGTGCATATACATATACATATACATACACAGAAAGTGTATATATACATACATAGATTAAAAGTATATATATATATAAAATATACACATTAAAAATGTATACATATATATGTAAAACTTTGGAAAAGGTACTTTTTATTAAGTGGCAAAACCTATCAAAGTCAAACCAACAGACCTTAATGCTTACCTAAAATTAAAATTTAAACAAACAATTTTCCTTTACTTTTTGGAGTTTTCAATCAAACATCTTTCTTTAATTATTTTATAATTTGAGGAAAGTGGTTGGCAGTCAGTGCAGGAAGGTAATTTTTCACGAGGCATTTTTTTTTTCAGTGTAAAATGTATGGCACAGGAGACAGAACTCAATACATTACCTGAAACTGGAAAAGCCTTGACAGAAAAGTTCCCAGGCTTGCAGAACACTTAGATGTCTCTTATGCATTTACAGATCAACCTCAGTAAAACATTGCTAAGTTAAGCACCTGCACAATCCTAGCAGATATAAATGTTTAGCTAAAGGATTTACAAATCTCAAATTTCAGGACATAAGACAAGCTTCTTAGGAGGGAGATATGAATCATATCTACATAACAGCACTTTCAGACACTGTAATCGTTGTTCCTAGTAGAAAAATGCTACTTAATTAGAGACAGATGTTGAAAATTTTGAGTTATTTGAAAATGCCATAAGCCAAATCTCTCAAAGAAAATAATAGGTTACTTGTTGGACTCTTATCTTTTTAGAAATAAAGAAGTATAGAAATGGTAAAATTACACTTAAAATATGTATTGCTCTTCTGTATTCAGCATTTTTGCTTCCTTTGAGCTAGGCAGAAATACAGAGAATATGATTAAATATAATTTTGTCATAGCTCCTGGAAACATTGGCCGTGTAGCAAACTGAACAACTGAATTCACAAAAGGAATTCACAAAAAGAAATTTCTTTCTAATTCCTTGCTATTTCACCCCATTAAATCCCTGCTGTGTATTCTCCTTTGCAAAACCAAAAGGCTTTTTTTTTTTTTCTCTAAATCTTTCCCACATGGTCTTTGCAGTCCCATTTATTTCTGTTTGACTCCAATGAAATGCTTCTGCCGTACCCATTTGGAAGACACTGTTCTGGTCTCTCTTTATTCACCAGTGAATGTCTTTAACCTCTCTGTTTCCCTTCACACTTCCCCAAGGAAATAATTCTTTGGAGTTCTTTAAATTTACTTCCCAGAATATCAGAAAACCACTTTTAGGGTCCTATTTACAGTGCAATCAAGCCATGTAATGTCAATCTCTTAGTAGCATGAAATATTTATGTGTCAGTAGCTGTGAAATGATGGACTAAATTAAAAGAAAGATCACAGTTTATCTCGAAAACCACTTTAAAACCCCATTTTACAGAGTTGAGGTGTACTCATGAAGCACTGCTTCACAGTGAAGGATCATGTCTTCCCTTTCACCCAGAGGAAGAACCATCCCTCTTTCCTCCTCCTCCCTATGCCTGGATGTGTGGCCATCTCCAATTTAAATGGATATGACAGATCTGGGAGATTTCGTTCTGTTCTCTTTCAAATTTTAAGCAGATTTGTCGATGAAGTCATGTGGTTTAGACTTTGAAATTACAAGACCTTGTTCTTGTTGGTATTGTGGTTTTTGTTTTGTTTTCTTTAACTCTATAAAAAGCCAAAAACACTTGAAATACACAGAAATGTGCAGCTGATGTTAACTGCTTATCTGCAACTTAATTCCACCTCATAAATAGCAGTTTGAGTACATATAAATGTACAAATATACTCAAAATTTTCCAACTGATCCTGCCATCCATGACTGTCAGTCACTGAAGCCCAGGACTGACTTTCAGTGAGAACTGGGCATCTTAATATACTCAGACTACACTCACTATTATATTGGGTTGTTCTTCCTAGGAATGAGAAGGCTCTGAGGAGACTCCGATTCTTTCAAGCATCTTCCTCTTCCACATTCAAAGAGGCTCCATGGACAGGGACTTTGGACAAAGGCCTGGAGGGGCAGGACAGGAGGCAATGTCTTTCCATTGCCAGAGGGCAGAGATAGATGGGATATTGGGAAAAAAGTGCTCCTTGTGAGGATGGAGAGGCCCTGGCACAGGTTGCCCAGAGAAGATGTGGCTGCCACTGGATCCCTGGGAGCCCAAGGCCGGGTTGGATGGGGCTTGAGGGCAACCTAGTGTAGTGGAAGCTGTCCCTGCCCATGGCGGTGGGTGGAAGGAGATGATCTTTAAGGTTCCTTCCAACCCAAACCGTTCTGTGACTCTGTGATTCTATGATTTCCTGACTTATTCAGACAAAACTTCCGAAAAGTAGAAGTGTGCTTGCTGCTTTACATCCCAGTTAATCTGAGCTGTTGACATGTGAGAAACTAGTTTGTTTTTCATGGCCTGGTTAAACAGAGAATGAGAAACTCAAGACTTTTGGGTGGATGGTTTCAGCTTGCTTAAGGATTGATAAAGTCAATTCCATGTCCAGATTCTGCTGGCTTTGAGAATTCAAGTCCATTCTCATTTGGGTTGTTAGAAGGCTCAGTTACTCAGTTATTTCAACTGCCTGAGGAAATTTTTCTGGTATTGCCATAGGTTAACAGTCATCTGAATTATCCAAGAGTTATTTTCCTGTTGTCCAAGATTATCTTGCTTTTAAAAGAAACCTAAGCATTCATGTTCAAGGAATCTGAATAGAGGAATGTCAAAGATGGCTGTCTAAGGAGGTTTTTGGTGGAACGACTGGGAAGATGTGAGGTGGGGATAAAAGTTGGCTTTATTTTTGTAGGTAAAAAAACACCAAAACATAAATATCATATTAAATGTTCCTCACTGAATAGTGGAGATGCATCTTGGACAATGAAGGATAATAACTGAACAATTTTTAGCCTGATTTCTTCAGGAAATGAGGCTTGAATGATCCTTGTGCCTGTCAGTCCCACTTAATAACTGCTGGATCCATTCGTCAGCTGCTGATCTGACAGAGCAGTGATGCTGAGCTACAAAGTCCTCACAGCATCCTTGTAAGAATCAGCTGAGTGGTGGAAAGGACTGGACTAACAGTACCCCAAAAAGAAGAAAAAAGAATCAACAAATTAAATTCCCAGACCTAAAAAATATTTTTAAAATAGAGGTAAAATCAGAAATACTTTAAACTCAACACAGCAAAGAGGCTTTTGCTCATTCAAAGGGATTTTGTGGATTCTCTGGTGTCTAGGAAGGGATGCATTCAGTATTATGCATTACTTAACCCAGTGGACAGGAGAGAAAAAAATTTCAGTTTGAATTCATGGCTTCTGATGTTCAAATTATCCCCCATTCATCTTAAACTCTGTGATATTTTCATAAGGATGTTACATCGTACATTACCTGTGACTGACATAGAAAGCAGAGTGTCGTGTCTCAGCCACATTTCCATTTAATTCCATCTTGCTTCCATATATTAACACAAGTCATGAAAGAAAGAAAGTCAGTCCTGACAGTTTATTTATTTTACGTATATTTCCCTGTCAAAAAAAGGATCCTTTATCATCCTCTGGGTAATAGGAAGGGAACCAATGCTTTTATTTAATGACAGGATCCAGCACCTTCTCTTGGCAGCAGTTTTCTAACTTGAGTTCTGATACTGTCCTAGCTGTTAAATGTTACACACACTAAATGGAATCATTAAGGAGCACAGGCTGGTGGGTAAAATCAACACCATGAAAAGATATTTAGCTGATTAATGTCTTTGGCACCTGATTTTTGAGGCCTCCATTAAGTAAAATGAATTTCCTCTTCTGCAGGAACATATGTGTTACATATTACATCTCCCCTAGAACAGATATAGTCAGGTTTCTTTATATAGGAGTGTGAAGCATCATTTTTCACTTTTTGGAGACCTCTGTGCATGCAAATTCCTTCATGGCATTTCCCAAACACTCTTGAAAGGTTCCAGGCCAAGGGGAAAAAGAAGAAAAGAAAAGAAAAAAGAAAAAAAAAAAGAAAAAAATGTTTTCCAGTGAATTAATCTTCTGAAATTTGTTTTGAGCTGGAATAGCACTGCACTAAGCAAATGCAGAGTCTTATTTTTTAGGAAAAAGAATCCCCTTTTTGTCTTTTTACTCATATATATCATTAGTATCTCTCATTCTGTGCTCACACTCACAGACATACCCACACACGTGTATGTGCTTGACTTTTCCATGAGATAATACAGAACTTCTTGAACATACAAGATGCTTCAGGCAATTCATGTATAATTCTGCAGTACCTTGCAAATAACTTGAGTCTTAAGGGCTGAAGATCTTGAGACTTCTTTCCTACATTCTGAAGCACTACACAAAAAATAGTACATGCAGTCTTCAAGATAATGTTGGATAGTGACCTGACATTGGATAAAGGTGTTTGATGGAATGCTGCTTCTAAAAGAAAAAGGGGAAAACTCCTTATACATTTAAAAGTGACGCTAACAGTTACAGGAATGATGTCCCTGATGAGCAGTTCAGTCACCAGATTGCTGCTCTCCTCAGTCCTTATACCCAGCTAGCCAGTGGTCCTGCAAGATCACACTGTGACTCCAAACCAAGCGCAAAACACTGTGCTGTGTGACAATCTCTGCAGGGACAGATTCTACTGACAATTCACAAGTGCCTTATTTATGGAAAGCTGCATTCAAGTAGTGTCTGTGAATTGGACTGGGCACAGCAGGGACTCTTTGAGCAGGGGTATCTGCAGGGTCGTCTAAGATCCCCACTTTGAGAGCTGCTGCACTAGTTAGTCAAATGCTTTGCTGCAAAGATTAAGAAATCAGTCAACCAGCTTCTCCCAATTCATCTCAAACTAGTCCCATGTCTCACCTGTTCAAAGACAAGCTGGAGAACCAGGCAGGGAATTGATGATAAAGCACATTTGATGTTCTCAGAAGCACATCCCTGATTCCCTGTTGCACCCCAGTAATGACTACATGATTTATGGCCCTATAATTCCACGGGTTTAATTTACCACAGTGTTTCTGGTGTGTCCTGGTGGTCCCCACATAGGTGCAGGCTAGAGCAGGAAGCACCAGCAAAGATGTTTGAAAAGCCACGTGCACTTAAAGTCAAAGAAACTTTGAGGAGGTGAATGGAAGGATGCAGCATTGTGAAAGCTCTGTGTTCTATCTTACACTACTGTCTGAAGCCACTTATCTGTTATCTACTGTTCTTCCAGAAGGAAGATATATGGTTACTTTTTCTTTTTTTAAAGAGCTTTTCTTAATTCACTAAATTTACAGACATCAGGGAGAGGAAGGTGGTGATACATGTCCCCCTGCACCAAGAGATGGAGAGGAGCTGTTAAAGAAGGCCTGAATCTCAAGAGGCTTCTCAAAAAGCTTTGTGTGAAAAACGTATGTACTCCCTGCTGTTCTCTGAGGACTGTGAGAGCAACAAAATAAAATTCACTGCGAGTGAAAGAGCTATTCTAAAGGCAGTAAATAAGCATCTTCCACAACATACACATTTTAAACAGCAGTTCCAAAGGAAAAACACAACTCCACTTCAGTGCTCTCTCAGCTGTTTATTTCCTTTGCCTACTGAACTGAATGATCTCACTTGAAGTGAGGAGACAGTTATGTTTCTGTTTTTCTCAGTAGCCTCTGTAGTTAGTGGACATGGAAACAGAATGGCAAATAGGAAGAAATGTGCTTGTTTTAGCTTTCTTTGAGGTGCTTGTACAGATTTCATGAGTTGCCCTAATTGATAGCTCTTCTGCAACTTAATGATGACAGCTGCATGTCTGCTCTTTCAGAGAGAGGAGATGCAGGCAGAGGGAAGCTACCCCTCATATTAGCATCCACATAACCAGTGCCTATGATACAGCAAAGGTGCCAGACACGTCCCCTGGGGGTCTCTGCTGTAAACTGCCCATCCTTCCTCAGAGTCAAAAACAATATGGCATTCCCTGAAGACAAAACTCTTA
The DNA here is from genome assembly GCA_013400435.1 of Pycnonotus jocosus. Lineage (NCBI taxonomy): Eukaryota > Metazoa > Chordata > Aves > Passeriformes > Pycnonotidae > Pycnonotus > Pycnonotus jocosus. The sequence goes on from VWYP01015595.1 coordinate 33,317, forward strand.
AAACAGTCAAGAGAAGAATTTTCCTGGAAGCTGAGCAGAAAATAAAACTCTGCTTGTGCCAAGCTCCCAGCCATGCAGCTGGGATAGATACCAGAAAAATTCAGCAAAATGTGGGTAGGACATTTAAATCTCAATAGGTCTTTGGTTAAAAACTGTCATTAAGCTCTTTGTTTTAGGACAGGAAAAGTCCTAAATATTTTGTTCCTTGGAATCATCTATCTGTCCCTGCGTGTTGTCCTGGTACTATGGAAGGCTAAATGCAGAGGTAAAAGCTAAAGAGACATTTTTCTGAACAAGGCTTGGTTGGATGGGCCTTGGAGAACACCTGGATTTGTGGAAGGTGTTCCTGTTTTGTGGAAGGGGGCTTGAAACTGGGTGGTCTTTATGTTCCCTTCCAACCCAAACTGTTCTATGAGTAAAAAAGCAAAATGAAATTAAAATTTTCCACAAAACTGCAGACAGCTGAGGGAATTTAGCTCATTGCCATGCTCTAGCAAAGCCTATCCAATCACTGTACACATTTCATTTGTACCAATGTCTTAAATGGAAATGACATTCACGCTGATAGGTTAGATGGAAAAGAAAGGGGTTTTTTTAATTTTGAAAAGAAGAATTTTCTTGGAGAAGATAAAAAAAGGTTTTTGAAAATTATTTGTAGGAGACATCATCACATCCTGAATACAGTGACACCATTTTACCTAATATTTTCAGCTGAAAAATCACCAAGTGAAACACCAGAATGGTCACACACAGCTGGCTCCAAGAAAAGTACACTGTTTTTCTGTTACAGTGTGAGGTTCTGAGTCCTTAAGACTCATATTTCAGCAGAGGATTTGGTGGTGAAAGTGCAATTACAAGGGGAGGTGAGTCAGGATGGAACTGGTTATAGTCAGAGATGCAGTGACTTTGTTGTCTTGTATTTTGTCTACTACCTAGTTGTGAGGCTTATGTTAAGGGGTGTGAGACACTTTTAAACACAGACCAGACAGAAAACTTGAATGTAAAACAAGGTAAGATAGGGTAAATAAAACTCTGTCACAGTAAGAACAGAAAAAATTGTTTAATGCAGGCTCCTCTTCTTCAAATTGTGACATTTCAACAGGGGGAAAAAATAGCAATGGGAGATGCATGAAATATTTTCCTTGCAGGAGGAGTGACTTTGAGATGATCCCTCCTTGTTGGGCTGATGTTGCTGGGAAACAGGAGAAGGTATTTAATGTCTCCCTGCCCTGCTGACTGATTCCACAAAAAACATTTGTTTCATATGGAATAGAAGAGTCTGTCTCACAGGAGGCAGAGGAGAGACAGTGTGATACATTTCCTCCAGTTCTGAGCTGCCACTCTGCCTGTTGGTACTCCAGAAAGTTAAAAGCCTGTGACTCCTTCTGCTTCCTGGAATCTTGTCCCCAAGCTCTCTCACTGATACCACATTTGGGCAAGAAAAGTGTGGGAAAAAAATCATAGAACCATTTAGATCATCCCGTCCAACCATTAACCAGCACCACCATGCTCACCAATAAACCATGTCCCCAAGTCTAAAAAAAGGTCCGACGCCAATGACGGCAATGACGAGATCTTTGGAGGACAGGGTTGCTCTTGAGACACGTGGTTTATTGCAAGGCCTAAGATGGAGGGAGCCTTGTTCCCAGCTGCCAGCGTCCAGCTGAGACGGTCCACCAAGAGAGCCTTGTCCCCAGAGTGCTGATGTCTGCAGAGGCTGATGTCCGCAGAGGCCGATGTCCCAAGAGGCCAACCCCCTGTTTCTTTACTGTTTTATCTCCTTGTCTCTTGAATATTCTAACTTACAGTGACCAACCCGTACGGGACACAAATCCTACTACATTTACATANGTGCCCTGGACAGCCTTTGCCAAGGCTTGACAAGAAATTTCTCCTAATACCCTTAAACCACAACTTGAGGCCATTTCCACTGGTCCTGTCACTTGTCACCTGGCAGAATAGACCCACCCCCACCTGGCTACAGCTTTCTGTCAGACAGTCATAGAGAGAAAGAAGGTCTCCCCTCCTAGACCCTTCACCAGCATCTTAACATCTTTCATGCAGTGACAGCTCAAACATTTTTGTGTGTGTTTTGTTTCTTTTCTCTGCCATCACTGGTTCCAACATATGGAACCTCCCAGGACCAGGTTCCTAACCTCAGTCAGTGTGATTCATCTCACTTGGCTTCCTTTACTCAAACTTTGTCTGCAGCTACACACCTGACTGTGGCGGATTTGGACAAGATCAAGGTCGTGAAAGTCCAGTAGCTCAGAGCAGCACATATGCAAGAGTCCTGAAGGATTGCTAATCTGCTCTGAAAACTCTCCCCAAAGTCTTTTGCTCTCTGCAACTCATCTTGCAATTTGTCATGGCTTGGCATCCTTGGCTCCCTGTTAGAATGGACCAGAGAGGAGACAGAGTGGGCTTTACAGGCTGGCCTGCCTGCAAGGATTCAGGACTGAACTCTGGCTGATGACAGTGGCGCACCTGGAGTTCCAGTGATTCACTGGAAAGCATCAGAGAGATCAGGAAGGATTTGATATATTCACAGAGACAAATACTAAAGTCATGATATTTGGGAAGGGCTCTAAGGAATCCCAGGCAAGCCGAAGCTCAGGCAGAATGATTCCTTCTCTTTCTACTCCAGCAGACATTTAGACATTTCTCCATGTCTCATTTTCCCAATGTGTAAATGTGGTGACTGCCTTGGCAGTCTTTTACTCCCAAGCTCTGTAACAGCAGCACTTTCCAAAAATGGCTTAAAAAACCTTTTGCTTCTCATCAATCAGGAGGAGTGATGGCAAGGTCTTGTTCATATCTTTTTTCACAGACCTAACAGCATCAGATGCTGCAATGAGTCCGCTTTTTATATCACATGCTGAAAGAGTGACCATCACAGCTCATGAGGATGATTGTGTTCAATTAAAGCTTTTCCAGGAAATGTTGAACTATGAGACACAGCTCTGCTGAAATTTATTCTTCCTTGCCTGTCCCTACATCCCAGTATTTATGATCTAGATCTTCACAGATGTGCAATAAACAAAGAGTATTTTGTGTATAAAATTTACAGGTGAGACAAAAGTTCTGATTCTTCTGTTCACTGTAGCAGAAGATTTAGAAGGTTTACAACTGGAACTTAAGTTTGCTATACATCTGCACTCTGCAGCCAGTTAACTTACCTGATGTAAGTTAAATTTGTGTGCAGAGTCTTGAAGGGAAAAAGGGAATAAAGACAGGTTGATTTTCAGATATGACAGAGATGACATTGGCTGACAATAAATTTCAAGGTAGGTGACATTGAAAGGCTGCCATAGCCAAAACTAAGCCTGTTGAAAGGCAAATCTGCAAACTTCTAGGTTGCCCCATTGTGCTAACCCACTTTAGACCTGTGGTGACCTTCAAAGGACTTTGGCCTTTTCTTTATTCTCATCTTCTAAACAAGCTGCTGTTTGACGTAATTTATTTTCTGTCTCTATTTTTAATTTCCCTATCTAGGAACACCAGACCATTGTGCTAACAAATCTCTTAAGACTTGTCTTCATACCCTAAAATGGACAGAGGTTTGCAAGTGCAGTCCTGCTGGAGGAGTTCTCTCTCAGAAAAGCCCATTCTTTCAACAGTGTCTAAAAGTACATGTGTAATTATAGGATCAGATATGCATGACAACTACATGATTTTTCTTCTCAGCAGACAGTTTGTCACTGGAGATGGGGTGTAACTCACCATGTCTGGATCGCTAATAGAAATGTCACTCACTGTAACTCTTTTGTGGAAGTAACAAACTCTTGGCCATACCTCTGCTAAGTCAGCAGATACTCAAACCTGACAGAAAATCATAAGGAAAATTTTAGCCTTTTTCCTAATTCCTTCGTTGCATAGTGCAAATGCTCAAAACTTGAACATTACTAAGCTGTTATGTATGTTAATACCTTTCCTTGATATTGCATTTGTTTAAATTATAGCCATGCCTACTTAAAGTTGTACTTCATCACCAATTTTTCTTGTGTGGTAATGAGAAAATTGCCATCATTATGGAACAGAAGGATGTAATTTTAAAAACCAGATCTTAGGGGCAAGAGTTATGGGCTTTAAAAGAAAAATATGTTCTGTTGCTCCATGCTCCTTTCCCAAAAGAATAACTCCTTATGTCAAAATGATGGTCTGGGTTTATACATGATCAAGTAATCTCACCACAAGTCTACTTTACATTTCCTTGTTTTCTATCCTGTCCACTTCCCTTGTCACTAGTGTGAGTTTTTCCAGATAATAATCCTTTTACCACGTTCTGATAGTGCTGTGCCTATTTACATACCTGTAAATTTAATTCATAGCAAATTGTCAGGTGCAAGACAACTTTAGTGCAGCGTAAGCTCCTGGGAGGTTCAGTAGTAGACAACAACTCACAATATCAGGAATCTTAGAAATAACAAATAAGTCCACTGAGCCCCCATATTGTATTTAATCTAACATTCCCACCTAGCTACTGATGAGTTTTATACTGGCAGACTCTAGGGTCTGGTATTTTTGTAGGATTTGAAATCCATTACAGAAGATTCTTATTTCCAGCATCTGTGTTTTACCCTCATTGAGGGATTTCTGCTCTTTCCCTCTCCTTCAGGACTGTTATTTCTATTACATAATTACAGTCCAGGAATGGCTTAAGGATCATGCTATTTGGTTGTATCTACAGTCACTAATTCAGCTTTTCCCTCCAAAGAGCATCCCCTTCACCTGTAACATCTCCCTCATTTGTCTCTCTTCTCCCTTCCTGTTCTTCATGGCTCCAGCCGCACCTGATCTCTCTGGGACAATTATGTTATCCCCCTCAGTGGGGAAAGTAAAAATCCAGTTGGCTCATACTTTGTAGTACCGATCAAGACTGGGGAAGTTTGCTTTTATTCCCAAGCTTTCCTCCTGGTGTTTTGTTTCTTGCTTTTATGTGTTTTCCCTGAGTGCTTAAGTAAACTTGTACTCTAATGCTTGCTCTTTATGTGCATTGTGGTGTGAAAGAGCAAAAGAAATAACATCCTGTAAAAATTGATGTAATTGTAATTCTTTATTGTTTGTGTTTTGAATTGCTGCCATTCTGTTTGCATTTATATGAAGCTTTCTGTATCTCTGTCTTCAGGAATGTTAGTTGAAGGTTTATAGATTGAAAAAAAAAAGAAAAAAGAAAGGAAAGAAAAGTTATTTCACATTCAAGTAGTGAGAAATAAAAGAAATAAACTAGGGAAATATAGAAAGAGTTTTGTTTCAGCTTTCTCATCTTTTGCGAAACTTTGAAGTGTGTCTTGTGTTTGTCTCCAGAAACAGCTATTAGATCATCAAGTGCTCCCATCTAGCTGATTACTGTGTAGCCTTAACAAACTGGGAAATTGAAATAGGAATTCAGAGAAGGTCTTGCCATAATGATACTTCTGAGTTCTCAAAAATAATTTAAGTGCAGCTGGAATGGTTTAAGAGATCACAAAGTGTGGCACTGTACTCACATCTCTCATGTGTTCTTCCTCCTGTTGTGAAAGGTTTTTGCTATACGCAAGGGACTGGAAGAAAGACGTGTCCCTCAATATTAAATTATTATCCTCTCAGTAGCCATGAAAAGTTTCCCTAACTGCAGGTGACCCAGATCTAAAATCCTCCATCTCCTGTTTGCCTGTAATTTGTGATAATCTCAAAGCATCTGGGGAAGTGTACTGAACTTTTCCGGGTTGGTCAGACGTTTTGGGTTTCATTTTGTTTTGGAGACGGCTGGTAGGAGGTTAAGACCTTTTTCTCATGCTAGGAAAGCAAGGTACACGAGCTCTTATCTCCTATCAGACATATAACCCTTCACAAAGTATTCCTAAGTACACAAACTTTGTAAAATTTTAACCTCTCTGAAATTAGTTTCCTCCTTTCTTACAGTAAAGAGGGGGTTTAGCATTTCCCAGCTGCAATTGGGTGGATCAAGAAATGGGAAACAAGGGCTGGATTCCCAGCTGGCTTGAGTCAATCCAGGCTTATGGAGTACAGGAGGGCTGTGCTCTGGTCTGAAGGGGGTTGAAACTCTGGTCTGGCTGTAGTGGGGTACATTGGCATTGCGGAAAACAGGTATCAGTGAACATCCTGGGCACAGAACATTCTTCTAAAGGAAGAACAACCTCTGGCCTATTGGCCTCCAGTCCATTATCTGATTGTTCAAGTGGAGCAAGACGTTAACACAAGCATTGCACAACTTGATAGGATAAGTATTTGAAAGCCACAATTGATGCCATGGGTTTTGTACTCAATTGCAAAACTTTATTTTGTATCAGTAGCAAATGAAAAAAAGAGGTCATATCTGCCATCTTCTTTCAATGGGCTGACCAGGAAACAGCCATCTCCTGCAGGCATTTGTCTCCACATATAAACACAAAGGAGGCTTTTTGAGCCTTTCCCAAAGTGTCTTGA
>VWYP01015595.1:39767-52818 GCA_013400435.1 Pycnonotus jocosus
CCCAAAGTGTCTTGAGCAGGCTGTGAGGTAAGATGCATCTGTCTAATAATTCCATTTTTATTTCACAGATGTTTGATAAAAGAAAAAACCCAAAACTTATTATTCTCTTTTATGCAGTGAATATGGGAATGACTGTTAAGGGCTACTCTTTATTTATAACATTTTAAATTAATTTCTAAATGTTTTCTTCATGATCAACAACCTTGAGAGAAACTGATCTAAATCTGGAGTATTTAACTTTTACTTTATTAGATTAATTTTTTTATTAGCTTTATGTTCGTTATTGATTCAGGAACATTTTGGATTGTCACACAACTTCATATATGAAAAAAATTACTCTATAAACTCTCAATAAGGTTTATGTCTAAGAAGTGTAGAGAATCTCAGAGAAAAAAAGCAAAATTTCACTTATTAATGCAGATTATGCAGTTGCAAGCATAAGATTTTGAGGGGAGGCCTTTTTTTCAACTTTTGGGTTTTTGCGTCAAAGAGAACGAGTGTGTCAGACAGTCTTACACATGAATTTGTAACTTGGTGCTCCGGTATGCCAAAGGTGTAATTGTCAGTGCATGCTTTGAGAATTGATTTCAAAGGTCTTAAAGAGTCGATTTTAATAATTCATATTGATTCAGGAGGGGATGAGGATGCTTGACATGTTAAATTATTAGCATTTACTTTATGAACATGTTAATTACTGTATTTTTTAGTGCTGTTAGATTTTATAAACTAAGAGTATTCTTAAAGGGACATGAGTAGATTTGCAACATGTTGGAAATCAGTGTTACATAAAGCAGAATTAGAACTGTTTCTCTTTTCACTCCTCACTCTCCTATTTTATTTTTCAGTAAGGATCTATTCATTTGCCTCTTGCACCTGAACACAGAGGTAACATCAAATAAATAAAGATGGAAAGAAAGAAAGAGGGAAAGAGAGAAGGAAAGAGAGAAAGAGAGGAGAGAAAGAAGGAAAGAAAGAGGGAAAGAGAGAGAAANAGAAAGGAAAAAAGAAAGAAAGATTGGTCATTCAGTTTGCATTTATCTGTGATAATCCGGTCATGAGTGGTGTTGTAGATTCCCCTACCTCCCCTCTCTGCTGTTATGGCCATAGTAACGGTGCTTTCATTGTTTTCAGTTAAAAGTGTCTGATTAACAACAATGGCCAATGAGCAAGCAGAGTAAAACAATTTACAGACGTATCCCCCATGCTTTCTTTTGGAGAAAAAATAGCTTAGCTTTACTCAGTCAGAGATTTCTGTGCAGTAAAGCAAAAGGGAGTTTTTATACCCATGAGCAATGCAGCTTTGATATAACATCATGTCACAGGTCAGAGAACCAACCTTTCTATATCTCCGGGACATTTCAGCCCCACCCAGATATTTTATTAGCACACACTGTCTTGGGAAACCCTTGTGGGACTAGCAGAGGTTGAAAACTTGCAGGGTGTAGTGTATTGAATAAAATGAGGCTGTGACAAAGATAAGACAATCAGTAAATCAAAGTCTACTGATAGTGGTCAGGGACAGAAATGATGTAGCAGGATCTATATGTCAGTACAGGAGATGGAGATAACAGACAACATCAGATGGATGTCAAGAAAACCTTTCAGATCAGGCTGGGGCACCTCACCCCCACCCTCACAATGCCTGACTCTTAAATCTGCATTCCCACAACTGTCCTTAGAGGCAAGAAGCTCCAGAGGAAGACAGGAAGCTTTTGATAAGGTGCTTATCTGAATTTGGGCTGGCAATCAAGATAGGTTAGGCTAGGCTAGGACAGGATAGAATAGAATAGGACAGGATATGGTAGAACAGGATAGGAGAGAACAGGATATTTCTGTTACAAGGGAGCTCCAGTGATCATTTAATCTGGTTGCTGGGCCAGCTTAGGGGTACTGGAAATGAAAATAAATCATTACAGGCAAAGACAATTATTAAGGGCAACACAATTAAATGACATCCAGATATACAATTTTGGCCACTGGTAACTCACTGGGACTACTGAATTGTCCCGATGGATAAGGCAGGGGAGGATCTGTAGTTAGAGGCTGTATAGGAAAGGGTGTACTCTGAAGGCAGAAATGAATCTGAGCTTTTTTTCTGCTTACTCCTCTTCAACCTATGTCAGCTGCTGAACACTGTTATTGCAGGTACAGATTTCACTTAAGAAGTCTGCAATGACCTTTCTATATGTCCGCATACTTTTAAGAGAAGGTTTAACACAGAAAGAGCAATCACAGTTTGTGTTTGTCTGGAGGTCTCCCTCCAAGTGCTCCTGCACAACGCCTCAGCAAGGTCTCTTAAATTGCGGTGGAAGAGCTTAATTGTGTCATTATTAAAACTGGAGGAGTTGGGCAGTGAGGGGGAGGCAGAGGGGAGCAGATAGGGAGTTCTAAATGGAAGGGTGATTTTTCAGTTGGATATTACACACAATCTTGAGGCTACATCTAAAGGCATGGTTGCACTTGAGTCTGGAGCTTTCATTCCTGTCTTTTGCAGTTTGAAAGCCTGAGGCTCTGAGATGTATTTCTGCATATTCTGTCTGCTGGCCAGTCTTGCTGTATCATGCCATTTTTAGTCTGTAGAAGGGCTGAAAGGAGGTGCTAAAAAGCCCAGGAAAGCAGAATTTCTAATTTCTTCAATCTAACCAAGTGATGGAAAATTTGCCAAAAAATATTGTATGATTTCTCAAGCTTTCAGAAATCTACTGAGTAACCCAGCAATTTCTAAAATGCTGCAAAGCAGTTCAGATGATAAGCAGATTTTTGGCAAAAAAACAGTTTTAGTTCTCTCTTGCTCACTGCAAGCACAACTATGAGTGCTGCCTTTTATTATTATTATTATTATTATTATTATTATTATTATTTTACTTTCAGCCATTCTTATTAGTACTTAAAGTATTTTTGTCTGAGTTTTGTTTGAGGTTCTGGTTCATAATAAAATCAGATATTGTGTTATCACCTGAATGCAGGGCCATATGACAAGCACCAGGTCCCTTGAATGCTGCCTACATGTAAGATCCTTTTCATTGGGAATATTTATCCTGCTTCTTGGACTCAGGGAGCTCCAAAACTTTTACAAAGTGTTATTGCCTGGTTGAATAACAAAATCTTAATAACCAAGTTTCCCTCCTGCTGGCTATGTCCCAGCAAGTGCATCCTCAACTGAGAGCGTGCTAAGTCAGACTTTGTGTGTTCCAGCTCAGTAAACCTGTACAAACTGAGAAATTTCCCAACTATATGGTCTGTGTAGAAATCTCACCTAAGGAGGTTTCAGGCTGCTCAGAGCAGTTTGGAATGAGCAGATTAATGCCTTTTCTGGTGGGCTTTTATTTCTCCAAGTATTTTTTTTTTTAGCCCAACACCTTTATTCTTGTTGTCATCTTATGAATGTTCTATAGGACATTTCTCACACATCTCAAGAAACTTATGAGTCAGTATTTTTAAACTTAAAATTAGGTTCTTGAAAAGATATCCATGAATATAAATTCTGTCGCAGTTTGGGAAAGTGTTAAATATCCTGTAAGTGTCACCAAACTGGAGTTTTGAAATTTAATTAGCTCATAATATATTGCTACTTTCCATAAGTAGATTCTCTGAAGATATATAGAGGAAAAATGAAAATTCAGGAATCAGTAACAAACAATGAAACTTTAAGTTGTCTAAATCTTCTACATCATCGTTGCTGGTTTTGTTTTTGATGTATGTGTATTTCTTCCTTTTCAGTAAAACTAAATGTAGGAACATGAGGGCTGTGAAGAGCAATAAACTGAATTTGTATCCCTTTCCCCAATTCTTTTCATTATAGAGGTGCTCACTTTCTATACATGCTTTTCACATGTTGAATAAAAAAAAAATAAATAAAAATTTTAAAAAATGCCTAAAAGTTTTCAAAATGGCCACTGCAAATTCACAACACATACCCCAGTGATGAAGTTTAAAGGAAGAGCTTTGACCTCAGGTGTGTTTATTTGCTTTTCAAATATAAGCAATTACTTTGAGTTTTGCTTTTGGTTTTGAAAAATTCTGGTTTCTTCTACAGTCCCGTTCAGGAAATATCTGTGCCCCAAACAACAGTTAATAAACATGTGCTTACTCCAGACATGGTTTTAAATCACAGTCAAATGAACAGAAACACATTATTGAAACCTGTATTAAACATTGCTCCTGGGAAATATTCTGACCAGGAGCACATTCAAATACACACTAAACTCATACACATCCTGTTTCAGACCATGCATTGTCTGTGAAATCATAATTCCTTTTTCCTAAGCTCTTGGACATATGGGATGCAGAGCAAAATATTTTAAATTTACATATGAAATAACATGAAATGAGTAAACCCAAATTCACCACAGCGTTTAAATGAGAAGAAAAACTAACCTTAATCAATCTGCTCTTTCATTCAGGTCCAAGAAACTCCTCCTGGAGCTTTTTCTTGGTTTGGATTTCTTATCACTGTCACCAACCAGAGACTAAATCTTTGCACCATTCCACTATTGAAGTGAGATTCTCCGACTGCCTGGTAAGCATGAAAGAAAACATATTTTCATAATATTATGAAATAATGAAATATTATTAAATATATAAAAAGTAATTATAATCAAAGAAAATGTACTCATTAGATAAACATGCAGAACTCCAGAGTTGAACATATTTTGGTGTCTTAAATGCTGTCCTAAGTATCAAGTAACTTCTGTCCCATAAAAAGTGGGAAATTCTTGCCTAAGAGGCTTTTCTGCTCTCATTTGCAACCTCCATTCCTCTTGTTTTCTTTAATTTGTCATTTTTTTTCTAATGGCAGCTATTGATCTGGCTCCTTGATTCAGTAGATGTTTTTCTTTCCTTTTGATCTTTTTTTTTGAATGAGGATAAATCTGCTAAGCCCTGTAAAGCACAGGGAAGTCATGGGTGCCCTTAAAATGAAGAAGTGATAGTTACCTCAAAAAAACTCACTCTCACAGAAAATACACAGAAAGATTTAGTAGGAAATTATGAATCTTTCTTTTGAGTGCAATGTAACCAGTGTCTAGTATGCAGGCCCCCTTTCCACAAGAAGAGACATCTGAAAGGTACGTATAATTTTACAAAGAGTGGATTTGTTCCAGCCCATCTAAAAAAAGTACAGAGATAGTAACTGATTTGTAGAGAACCATATGACTTTTAAACCCCACAAAACATTTACAGAAAAGTATATGGCTTATTACTTAGCAGTAGCAAGAACTTTTGACACTTTTTTTTATTTTTTGGCGGGGGGGAGTAGGGGGGTTGCGAGTCCTTTTGTTTCATAATGTAATTTTGAACTATGGTTTTTTTCTCAGATCATTGCCTTTACAGCTAACCCTTTGCTGGTTACAAATGTTAGGTACATTTACTTGTGCAAGTAGGTTCTGGGTTCAGGATGGGGTCACTAGACCTTATCTGTGCTGAAAAATGTGGGGGTTTGCCTACGACTGGGATTATGGGAACAAAACCCCAGGTACAGACCTGTACAGCGCAGCTGCGGCAGCCTGTGCTCAGGGTAACTCTGCAAAGATGCGATCTGCTGGGACTTCTCTTTGTGTGTGTTAGCACAACTGAAACACCATGGATCATACTTGCAAAGCATTTTATTTTTCTCCCCCTCCCGGAAAGCCATATCTCTCTTTATCTTCAGCATCAATCTCTCCCTACACCGAGACAGTAAAGTTAGGACACAGGATGGCTTTGTCTGCAGGAGCACATTCAGACTAGTCTTCCAGACTAATTTTCTGCTTGGGTTACTTTCCTAATTATAATTTGTGTTCTCATCATGTCGTGGAAGAGTACATTTTAAATGAGCTTGCAATACACAGAGTAGAATACCAGCTTTATAGCACTGTCCATAACCTAGAATACCAGTTTAAAATTTGTAATAATGCAAATGCCATAATAATTGCAAGTTTTCAACCCTGTGATCTATTTTTTTTCCCCCAGCTACTTGTAAACTGAAGGTTCAAGTTTCATTTTCCCACTCCATATGTAATAGCATTGGAGCAGGATGTTGATCTAACTCCTTACAGTCAGAGCTGTGTATGTTATGGATTGTGTTCCAAAACACTATTAAATATGTGGAAAGGGAAAAAAAATACATTATTTATGCCTTCTTTAGCTCTCTTATGCTTGCTAATAGGTTTTAAATTGACTGTTTGGGGTTTTTTACTGATAATCACAAAAAAGTATTTCATTCTCTGAGTTAATACTAGAACCATTTTCTGGGAATGGAGAACTAATTTTTATTGAGTGATTGAGTCCATTGATAGACACTTTAAAAGAGTAGAACCATGCACAAAAGCACGTGTACAGGGGAAAAAAGTAATTTACATTGTTTACAAATTAATTTGGGCATGTTTATTCACGCCTAGTCTGATTTACCTTATGATAGCTTCTACCTACAGATGCTTCATTAAAACAGGATTTTATAATAAAATTGCCTATGTTGCCTTTGAGGGTGGTCACAGGAAAGCCAGATTGTTTCCTACCCTAAGGAATCATATCCTGCTGTTGTCACACAGCAGGATAAATGACAGTACCATATGACAGTGAGAAGGAACTCAGTTTCCATGTCTCCCTGGTCCCACTTTGCAATCTGTTGAGATGGGATTGCATGTTTGGATCTGGTTAGTCCCTGAATGCTGATTTAGATCTCACCCTTTGTAGCCTTGTAGGAAAAAAATCTCAATGCTGCCCTGGTGGGTAACAATTATAGATCATTAATTGCACAATTAATTCACTGTGAAAGTGTATGATAGCACGGACACTCATTGTCCCAGCACAGACATAGTCATTCCAGGGTTTTCGCATGAACATTTTCCATTGAGATAAGGATGTTTTGGGTTGCATCATGAAAAACCTGAATGTTTTGGACCTTTGTGTTCCCCAAGAACAGCTATCTTTCCCACAGTTGTGCGAGGGGTGCTCCCTACATTGCAGACAACTCAGGAGATGGATGGTGTGACATCTTCCCAGCCTGCCCACTTTGGGTGTGGCAGGAGGAATAACCAGTGTTGGAGATCCACTGCTCTCCAAGGGAAAAGAGAAGGAGATTTGCACCTTCATCTCTCAGTAGTCACAGGATCCTTCCCCTCATCCGGGCTGCCAAAAACCACCCAGCTGATGCTAGAAATTAACTTGCTTGAGGAGGATCAGGGCAGGACAGGGGGATGCAATGGTCCCCAGGAAAGTGCAGCTCAGCGCTTCAATCATCTCCCCAGACTTGAGCAGCTGAGCTGTGGAAATCACTTTGACGTAAATCTCTCAGCCACTTTTTTGTCTGAAATAAATGGTGCATAAAGGAAATGCAAAATTGTTTGGTGGACAGGATTATCTATGTGTTTACCGTTCTCAGCACTTTTCTTTTGTCTTTTGACTGTGTAGCTCCTGTTGGTGTGAATAGCTGAGCACGAAGCGAAACTGCTGAACACAAGCAGGGTGTGGGAGAGCTCTCCCTTTAAACCTGTGACAGCTCTGCACTCGTGATTGTGGGAAATGTCAAATTAGAAGAATTGCTAGTAGTACAAAGTAATTATTTTTCATTTCCAAGGTTGCCTGTTCAGTGTTAACCCAAATGTAAACTTTCTATAATCCTGCATCATTATTATACCCCCGTCCCTGCCAGATTTGATTTATTAATTACTTATTTATTACTTTTTCATTTATTTGTTTATTACTTTCATTTCCAGTTGCTATTTTACATGTGCACCCTCACATATATATATACACAGCTGTGGCAGCTCATGGTGGGTTTTTTCATGGTATTCCATCCCTTCAGTTCTGTTTGAGTATGTATTATTCTGTTACCATAACATGCTGATGATATACAATATTTGTATAAAGATTCAAATCCATGTTTATCACATCAGAGCACTATCATTCAAAAGGGAAGCACAAATCAATAATTCATTAAGCAAAAGAGAAATGAATGATTTGAATTTGTTGTTCTTCTCCTCTCTAATACTTTCAAATGGAATCGCATTGTTTAAATGAAGTTTTATCACTTTAGGACTAAATGAGCCTGATTTAATGCATTGGCTAGTAGTCAGCACACTATTCATCATGGGACAAATAGTAGAAATGCACAATTATCATATATATTATTCAGTTTCTGAAACTTCTTATTAATTAAAAAAATTTCATTCTATGAAAATATTAGGGGACAAAGGGGTTTGGGGTGTTATATGGGGTTTCAAGTTGAATGAAATAGCTTTTTTAAATATAGATGAAATTATTCATTTCAAGTTGGAACTCTTCATGTTCAAAAAGCTTGTCTCATGAAAAATGAATAGAGATATTTTGAAATATAAAAAATTGCTCTTTAAAAAAAAGAGTATACTCAATCTGGTTAATGTTAAGAAGTGTAGCACTTCTGGAAAAAATTAGAAAAGTTTTCCTTAGGGTTTCAATTTTTGACTGAAACAACCAGAGGAATAGACATGAAAATGTGACTGCTAATCAGCTCTTTTTTTTTTTCTTTTTTCTTTTTTTTTTCACTGATAATCAGTTCTTAATTTCCTTCTTGTATTTGAAAGAATAAGCTCCACCATTCTCTCCAGTATCGTGTGTATGTTGAAACTGCAGGAAGGTCCCAATTTGTGTTCTCTGAACCTGTCCAAATCCATGAGAAATCCATGTGATCTCCTGCGTTGGAAGATGGGCTAAATGAATGAGCCACTGGATTTCAGATGCACCCTTAGCCCTCCTAATTTCCTAATTCACCAGCAATAAAATGGTCATTGCTGATGACACAGGGAATTCCTTGTGGTTTTAAAACACAATGACAGAGTATCCACCAGGAACCACAGAGCATTAGCAGTTGCTTTCAGTGGGGATGAGTGTCCTCTATTGATTGTTTTTCATTGCCTGAGCTCAATAACGCTTTTATTTATGATGACATAATTTTGCTTATTTATCTGCTGTGTGTTAAGATGAGCTTAGAATCAAATTACCATATTTACCAAAATGGTAAATTGGATTCTGTATTCTTGTAGAAGATATTTTATTCCCAGACATATATAACAAAATTCAATAGAAAAGAAAAAAAAATACACTGGCCCTGAAATTTTCCAATCTCTACTCTTTGATATCCCTATCACTGAGATGATAGCTTCCTCTCTGCTCAGAATGGATCTTCTGATCCATTCTGATGGCCCTGTGAGGAATTTTATTTTCAAAATTTTACCTTCCCTATAAAATTCTACCTTCAAATGTGAATTTACAATAGGGGCTGAAATCAGCACAGCTCACTGTGAGTTATTTGCTTGATGTGTCAGATGTAATCTAGACTGGGTCCATGCAGTGGTTACACAAATGCAAAGACAAAAAGAAACAACAAAGATTGTTAAAGTTATGAAGCTCTGGACCAACATGTCACTGAGTGAAGTCACCTAGATTGTAGTGGGGAGAGATGACTTTAAGCTTCCCCTCTTGTCGTAGCTGTCATGGTCTCATGGCGCTGTAGGTCATGAAATGAATGGCACGCACTCAGTTGAGTTCAGAGACAAAAGGGAAGTTTAATTTTCTTCTTGGGGTTATATAGATTTCTGCTGGTGACCATGGATTGGAGGATGAGGCTGCTACCTCTCCAACCACACTGGCCAAACTAGAAGTCCATCATTTGTCTCCCGCTTAGAGAAAGGAATGATAACAAAAAGGAACAGTTACAATAACATTACTTGTTTACAAGAAAATCTGTGAGAAACTCCATTGCAAAAAAATGCAAACATCAGAAGGCTGAAAAGATCAGAGCAATACTCTTCCCCATGGGGGAAAAAACCCAATCAACCAACCAACCAAGCAACCAAAACAAATACATAAAAACAAACAAAAACCCCACAAAAATGCAAGATAAACAAAAAAAGAGCATAAAAAACAACAGCAAAAACCAAAACAAAGCAAACAAAACCCACAAACAAACAAAAAAGAGAACAAAAACAAAAAAAACCAAATGAAAAACCAATTGATCAAACAAAACCCCCACATTCTTACCTATGTTTTCTCATAAATAGAAGTGGAGTTATTTTGTGGCAATATCTCTTAAGTTGTTGTGCATTTAGGATAATCATGGTAACCCATGTTACCAATGCAACACAAGACAGTATCACTTCTTGCACTGGCAGCCTTTTTACAGGACTAGAGATAACATCAAATTAACTCCTCTTAAATTAAGCTGTTGGTAATAACAAAGACTGCAAGGAAAAATTCCAAATTTTTGATTTTCTGATTCATATCTTCAGTCAATCACAACATGGTGCAGTTGTGTTTTAGCTTGTTTGCTCAAGAGATTCGTCCATTGCGTTGATTGACACAGTGCCATTGTATTTTTTCTTGACTCTTAAGGTAGTTTTTATAACATTCAAGGCGCATAAGTTAACAGAAAAGTAGCATAGTAACATTTCAAGATAGAAGGAGGCCATAAAGATGCTGAAAAAGTATAATTTACAATAACAGGAAATTACAAATTAGGTTAACTCACTTGCTCCCATACCTAGTTAGTCCCTCTGTATGTGTTTTCTGAATATGTCAGTGAAACATGAAGTGTTTACATACCATAAAAAGTTAATGGGCAATAGAGTTAAAAAATACTTTAGTATTCTTAATAAGATTATTTTAGGTATGATTAGGCTGAAATTCAGATGCAAGTACGTATACAGGGTTTCTGAGCTGTAAAGACATTATTTGAACAACTGTGTTTGGTCTCAATCAAGCAAAGACAATGAAAAAAAGACTTTTTGTAAAAAGTACTTTTACATGTACTTTTAAGTACATGTAAAGATCATAAACATAAATATGATATTGACAAGATTAAAACACATTCCCTGAAACCTGTCTGTACATGAGCTGTTTCAGACATGTCATTTGGGTTCAATAGAGCCTGTCTGGCCTCTCTTTCTGAAAAAGTAGTTATGTGGAAAACTTCAAAGCAAATACATACCAAGATTGTTTTTTCCTTTTGCTGTCTATGTAGCTGTATGCACACACTGATTGCTACTTGTTACTGTGCCTTTTTGTTGAGTGAATTCCAGTAAAACCAAGTATTTTAGGAGTCGCCAATCCTGCTTTGAAGAGGATGTAGTTATATTTCATATGTTGAGGGTCTTCTAAGGGATGAGTCCCTGTGGAAAATCTTTCTGAAAATTATTACCGATAATTTCACAGTGCTCCCCATGTCATCTTTTAACATCTGTGTTTACCCGTTAATAAAATAGGACAATCATGTTATAGGATCTCTCTGAGTTCAGCTGTCTAATAATACTAAGATTTTCTTAGTGTTATAATTTTTTCTCAGTTGTTTTTTTTCTAGAGTAAAATGATGTCTTTCTTTTTTATCAAATAAGGAGGTTTTGTGAGATAGTCTCATTTCACAGATTTTACAATAAGAAAACTGCCATTTGGTGGCTTTTCTTCTATTGTATCCTTCCAGTTTCACTGACAGTGCTATTCACATTGATCCAGTTTACCTAGTATATTGGAGAAAAAGAGGCAAATCACAGAAGAATCCTTCATTATTAACTGAATGAATATATTTAGCTTCTTGGACTAGTCCCTCTATTTCCACTCTGTGGTAGAAAAGATGGATCCTTTCAAAGACAAATGATACCATCCTAAATCAAGCTTCTGATATTGGTTAAATGAACTTCAAGCACACCTTCTTCCTCTTCACCAGCCACAAAGAGGACCTAGGTTGACCAGCTCATGTCTAGGTGAGATGAATTGTACCTTGAGACCAGCAGAGATCTGATCATGGTGGACTTCCCTGCATCACAAAGCCTTTAGGTGTTCTCCAAGGAATTTCTCCTGGAAATGTCCCCAGGTGATGAGGTTTGTGCCAGTCTCACCAAGCAAAGGTAGAGTCTGTCCAAGGGCCTCTATCCAGTAGCAGCTAAGGTGACTTGGGAGGATGGTTTAACTTTATGAAAAACTTTGCTGTGGATACAGAGTTTCCATTTCATTTAGATGATCCAGACAGAAAGAAGAAATAATACTGAAGAAAGGTTGCAGGTTTATGTTAAATTCTATAGAACTTCTTCGTGAAACAATGGCGCCTCTTTACCAGGAGGCATTTTGCCAATTAAGATTTGCTATATTGTCTTTACTGCTGCAGCTCTTGTAACCACTGAACTTTCTCTCAGGCATCAGCCTGTATTTTATTATGATCAAAAATCCTTGTCATTAATCCCATTATATTGTTCTCAGTCATGGGATAAATTCATCTGTGGGTGATCTCACCCTGCTTAATCTCATTAGTTTAGATTATTTCTTTTCTAGATATCCTTATCGTAATCTTGTCATCACAACCCTTGGGAAGTTTGGCCCCAAAAGTGCTGTCACGTTTGTTGAGTTTGTTGGTTGTTGGTTTGTTTGCTTTTTTGGTTTTTTGTTTGTTTTTTTTTTTTTAATTAATATTTCACAATTTGATGAGAAGGTTAACATTTAACCATTTCTGATGAGACAAGGAAAAGTTTGGAAATGACTCAACAGATGACTGTATAATATGGATCTCAATTGCCTCCACTTGGTAGGACTCTGATTTTTAAAGATTTGCTTCTGTGCACTGCCATTTTTCACAGATATCTAGACAGAGGCATCATAATTTGCAGTCAGCTGAATCCCTGACTGTATCACTTTGTTTTGATAAAACCTGCTCAATCATACTGAGTAGTACCTTTCCTCAGAACAGACTCAAAATTTCAACTCTGAAAATATTATCTGAACTGCCAGCTAATACTCAATAAGCGTGAACTACATCAGACACTTCTTTAGGAATAAAACTCCACAGTCTTCCCTGTATCTAATTTTCTTTTTCTGCAGGTGTTCTAAAATACAGTAATGTTTTATAACAAGAGAGTCCCTTCTTTGCAAGGTAGGTAAAGAAGGAAAAGCTACTGATATTGCACATCTTTTATAAATGAAGCTGGCAGTCATACTTGCTGAAGCACGAGGTTCCGTGTGAAGCCTAGGTCTGAGTTTGTGTTTACCTTGACAGATTCAAAATAGACCTTGTGGCTCCTATAGGGAGCTCAGTAGACACCAGATTACACTG